>JAWDEX010184835.1:0-13521 GCA_035221805.1 Trichilia hirta | reverse complement strand
TTAGGTGATCTATCCCACCATTATTTGGATAGATGGCGACTCTATTTTAAAATTTTTCTTTACGTCAAATTTTGGACTACGTCAACAACAGTTAGAGGATTCTGGCTAGATTATACTTGCTGTAGTAAGAATACTTTGGTGAGTCCTCGAGCATTCCCGAGATGGCCTATATATATATGCTAAGAAAAAATTTAGGATCAAGTCTTAGGTGATACCATTTACAAATCAGGTCAGAAATTCTTAATCCGAAGAGGGAAAATTCTTCAAGTAACAAGTACTGAAAGAATAAATAATTTTTTTTCAGAGGTGAATGGGATCTTACTACTTAAGAGGATATTCTAAATAGGTTTAGGTCTACTACTATTTGGTTGGGTCACCTCGCTCTGGGTCAAGAGTCGAAGGAAAGGATAACTTCGCTTGGGGACATTGCTGCTGATTAAAAGGAGATCTTGTCTGAAGCCTCTTTGATAGAGTCAAGTCTGGTCTCCTCTTGTGTCTCGTGCATTGCCCTCAATCGGATGAAACTAAGGGGCAGGACACCGCCGATGCATTGTTGTCCTTGTAAGAGGAATTGAACTTTTTTGATTTTATTTTGCAGATGTTTCAGGGAGAGATTAGTGTCCTTCTTTCTTGGAGTATCTAGCGACCATAAGAAGTGTTGATAAGGGGATAGGATGAAGTTAGATATAGCCACCTCTTCCCCAGTGTCAACAGAAAGTTCTCAAAACTTTTGTAAAAGACAAGGATGAGGTCCTAGCTTTGCCTTAGGAGACTTTTGACAGCAGTAATAGCTCTTTCCAATTAACAAGGAAGAGATCCAGATTTAGAGAGGGACAGGATAAGCTCTTGAGTAGTGTGATCATAATTACTTGTGCCACGAAGTTGAGATCCAGCTAGCGGGTCCTGACTTCTTCCCCTAGGGTGTCAGTGCGAGCAATTTCTCGTAGCTTTGCCATTTCCCATGCCCTTATACCAAAGTTAGAGCTCTTTACTTTGGTAAAGACAAAAGGCCAGTAGTGGCTTGTCTCCTCTTTCTTATCAATATAGCCATCCCCCTGATAAACAGGGTCATTGATGAAGAGACAGCCAGTCTTTTTTCTTAGGTGGCAATCAACTATGTGCGAGACTTTTTGCTTATGGTAAGCATTACACGCACCTCGTCTTCTTCTTTCAAACTTTTTGACATGCTGTATAACTATTTCTTCGATAGATCGTCCATATGCTCGTCCAATAATAGGAACAAATAAAGTCGCATATCTAAGGCGCAATTACCTAAGGTTGGAAGAATGAGCGACTAAAGAAGGAGATCCTTAGTTTGAACAAGAAATTAGAGAGGGACCATCAAGGCTGGGCAAGATTAGAGAAAATCTTGAGAAGAAAGTAAGAATCGCAGAGTTTAGGATGGTAGACTCAGACTGAGAGATTCTGTAACTAAAGAATGACCTGGAATTACTAAGAAAGATAAATAGCACTTTTGCCGACCTTCTTTGCAGTAAGAAGAATACTGTTAGGGGCCTCCGAGAGAAAGTTAAAAGGCTAAAAGTAGATGTGCTCTCTTGGGGTCAGAAGTTGCTGAAGTCAAAGGCCATTGTCCAAAAACTGCAAGTGAACCTCTGTTCTACGGATAATCAGGCTCAAGATTAGTACGAGGAAGGCACACTATTCGAGCTCAAAAATATTAGTATGTTGGTAGAAAAATGCATATTCAAGATAGACTTTGACTGACTTTTTACAGAGATGGATATCGAAACTCCTCATGTGAAGGTCAAGCCACCACCGAAAACTCTTGTGACTTTGGGAAGCGAGCTATATCAACAAGAGTTTGCTGAAATTCCCCTCGTTCTGCCTCCTGTTTCGAGTAACATCCCTATTAGCCTTGAGTAGCAAATTCCTCCTTCAGATCCTCCGTCTTCTGATGCCAACACTAAGGCGACAGGCAAGTCATCCAACGTAAGCAAAAAGCCTCGCAACTAATGACAGAAAAATCCATAGCCCCAATAGATGCATGAATTTTCTTTTCTTCTCTATATATGTATTATTGCCTTTATCTTTTATGTACCAGTGAGATTATGTGTATATATTACTTATATAAACACAACATTTATATTGTTTAATACAAAGGAAAAGTTTTCAGCAATAATTTGTCATAATTTATTTTGCGAATAATATGAATATTTTATCGTGGCAATAAAAAAATAAATAAAACATGCTGTTTTTTTCAAATAGGACATGATATGCGGTATTTTGAATTTTTTGGGAATGGCTAACTCTAGTATATCTCTAGTGAAGAGGGAGTCACTGTATTTTTTCACTTCAAAATTTTTACCTGTGTTCTTAATTAAACTTGCTTTTACTCTTCTAATCCCAAATTCCTCCAGTATCTTCTTTACACAAGTTTCTATAATCTACGGATTAATAAAATAAGCATTATAATCTCTGGATTTGATCTCATTGAGTTGCGACTACAAGTTTATCATGGTATGTCTTAGTTTGATGTCGATTTTTGGGTCTATTTTGGAGTTGTATAGAGTGGCAAACATTATTAGTTCATTATAATCATCCATTTTCATGCTGACATGAGCATTAGCCTTACCTTTTTCTTTTTACAGACAGGTGAAATGAGTTTTTTTGATAACAGCTCTCTCAATTAGGTATAGGGCCTTTTAATCCCTTTTCTATTGTAGATAATCAACCCTCACCTCTGAGACTTCTGGTATGATTTAGTGTCTCCATTCGCCTATTTGTCACTGAACTAATATTTTTAGCCTCACAGCCTCCTTTTTCAACTGTTAATTTTTACGTTCCAACACAACTATTCTTTGGTTATTTGTTTTTCTTGTATTTCTATGCTTTATTGGCCCTCCTTTCATCTATCATGACCCACACCCTTCTGTTTTAATAGTCACTCGACTTGCTCGACTTGTAGTAATCCCCTTTTCACTAATGCTGACAGGGTCCCCGGCCTTTTTTATTTACACTTTTTTAGAAAACGATTACGATTATATTCTGTTATTTTCACACAGAATACTTTTTAAGTTTCCTATTTAGGCTTTTAGTTCAATTCTCACATACAACGCCAACTGTTGATGCCTAAATTTTTTTTTAAATGAAAAACTTGGCGCACTACACAGATTTTACTATTACTATTGGTATAAGGACCGTTCAAAGTAGTATCCAACTTCTAACAATGACCCCTAGGAGACAACCTGAAATTAAAAAAAAAAAAATGAGTTAAGAGTAAAGTCGAATTACTGATATATAAACTTTGACACTCAAATCAGTGGATCTTTAAATATTAACTTTTAGAGAAACAATAAAACAAAGTTTTTAAGTTATTTATCAATCCAGAATGTTGAGTTCGAGAATATTTATAATGAGAACTAGCCACCATTAGTTTGAAATTTATTTTTCTCTCGAAAGATTAGAAAAAAAAAAAAAGGGGATCCCCTTATTCATGTAGCGATTTTATCATTTATAAGGTTTTTGTACGTCTAAGTATCGGAGAACGAGAATCTGATTAGACAGAATACGGCATGATCATCCGGTATTTTCTTTCACCACTTTTTTATGTCGAACTAGGATGGAACAATGGATATCTATAATTTATAAGATAAGATGTCTCTTAATATAATGGGACGTTCGTGCCATTTTTTAAAAAATGCACCCACTTTTTTTATTTGATTTTTTTGTTTTTAAAATATTAAAACTAAGTCGTCTTGGTAATCAAGATACTAGTTGAGATATCGAGATAATTAGATCCGAATCGAATCGCCTATATAACAATAACCGAGAATAAAAAATAGAGGATCGGTAAAATTTATCATCAAAATATACGTTTTAATTCCTCTTTGTCTTTCCTACGCTGCACGCTAGCACACGTTACTATCGTGCTCCTCAGCTCTTCGATCTCGATCTTCTCTTTCTCCCCAGTCCATACAATTCCCATCTCTTCTGTGTGATCGATATCAGATTTCTGATCCTGTACGGTGATATCAGTGAAATCTTCTTAAGTGGTCGTTATTATAAAATATATACTAGTTATGCCTTGTTTTGGTTTCAAGTTTCGTTTTCCTTCTTCCTTCCCCGTCGACTGGCTGGCTGCTCAGGAGTCAGGAGTGAGCCCAAATGCCAAACTAGAAACCAGCAACAACACGCCAGTCGTACAAAAGGAAAAGAGAGGCTTCTCACTCAGACTGAAAGAAGAGACAACAGACCGGCTCGGCTCGGCTTAAGATCTATTGTCACCAACTTCTTTTTTTATTTAATAATTCTCCAAGTTTCAACTTATAATAATATTCTGGAAAAAAAAAAAATAGTTTTTTAATATGGCTGTATTATTATATTAAACTAAGATCACAATGGAAATGATAAAAATAGAGTCTGATAATCCATCCATTTGAAATAGTTTGGTTAGCATTTTCAAATTAATATTATCTGTACAATGAATTAAACTAACCTAACGTATGAATACTTGATGAAATCGTGTGACAAGATTTTAATATGAACGAGCATAATATTAAAATATTATTATACAAGTGTAAATACAAATATTAATTTTATTTAATACAACAAATTTAATTTAATTCTAAATTAAATTAAATATAAATATTAAATTTATTTAATACTATATCAAAATACGTCATAAAAAATATTATTATGCAATATCTAAATGCAGATGTATAAATTAAATAATGTTCACTTTCTGCATGCCAAGCATTTAAAGCACCTAACACAATGTTCGGATTTTCTAACTTTTTGGTAGACGACCACCTGATAATTTTTCTTCGATTCCTTCAATTTCAAAAATATTCAACTACCTATCTTAACTTTGATTTTAAATTTTTAAAACTAAGAATAATTTGATCTAACATGTTTTGGTTAGTTTCTTTGTTGGATGAATAGGATACCCATATGAGGCAAAATTATGATGTACATATATGTACGTATAGTATGAATTTTAAAAAAAATTTTGAATATATTTTTTTGTTATATTTATATGAGTTAGAATTATAACACAAAAATTTTAAAAATTTAAATTTTAAAAAAACTGAGAAGTAGAACAAAAACTTTAATAGTATATCCCATATTACGATCAACTATAACTTGAAATATATATAAAATTATGTTTTTAAAAGAAAATGATCTGTTCAAGAAAAAGTATAAATTACAGAATTTTGCAAAAAATAATGGTAGAAAGAAACACTTATTATTACTGTCAAAAGGACAAAGAAAAAGTATTTAGTTGGCATTATGTATGGAATTATGTTTTTAAGAGAAATAAGTAGCTCAAAAAAGTATAAATTGGAGAATTTTGCAAAAAAAATAATAATAATATATTATTACTTTAAAAAAGAAAAGAAAAATAATCTAATTGACATTGATGAAAATTAAGATGATTTTGAATAAAATTATTAGAGTTTTAAGTTTTTTGTACAAATTTTTTATACAAATATGATAGTTGATATAATATATTTATACAATTGCCACATATATTCTTTTTACTTTCATAATTTTTTTTATATTATTGTCACATCAAATAGTTATTTTTTATTTTTACTCCCATGATAATATTTAGGGTATGACAATAAAATAATTCTATCATATATATATATATATATTCCAAATAAAATAAATAAGAGAAATAGCAATTTTTAATAATTTTTAGTTAAATTTGGTTACTTACGCACGAAGTATTAAATATAAAAATTAATGAAACTTATATTATTACATACAGTATATAGTTAGGTACAAAAGCTTAGATATATTGAACATATTTATATGTCATCATTAAATGTAATGACGTCGTCATTAATATAGCAGGGAAAAATTATTAAATATATTCAATACATTTGGAAAGAAAAAGTGTTACGGCTCGACCAAAAGTTATGCCGAAATTCGTTGGTATGTAAAGAACTCGATGAGTCCCTCACGTGTTGAATGACCAGTAAGCACGGGATGTCTAACCACGGAGTTGATGAGAATTATCAAAATAACGTCAAATTACACTTTTTGTACATCAAGGCCAACCAAATTTCACGTAGTCGTCGTATATCGTAATTGTAACATGAGTTCTCCGATCAACGGTGTTGCGACGTAGTTTTTACAAGCTTTTACAATATTTTAAATTATTTTTAAAAAATAATATTATAACATAATAAAAATAAATAATATTATTACAAATAAAATCATAAAACATTATTACAAAATAATTTATATTTTTCAATTTAAATATGTATTTTGAAAAATAATTAATATTTTTAATGCATTGGATTGTAACAAAAAGTTAGGAAGGAGAAGAAGAGCAAGTTGCGAAATTTAAATTTGTTAAATAATAATAAATCAAATTATATTGTGTGATAATAAAATAAATGTTGTCTGCAGAATCTTTCCTGTGTTTTCTTTTTTAAAAAGAAAATGACAATAATAACAATAAAATATTTTTAACTGACAACATGAAATAAAAAAGTTTATATAAATAAGAGTTCTTTATATTTTTTTTTAAATAGTGTGAAAATTGAGATATAACTATCATACCATTCCACACATTAATTATTATTTTAAATTATTATTATTTTAAAATTAATTAAAATTAATATATAAAATAGCATGACAATGATATTTTACAAAATACATTATTTAAAATATAAATATATTTAACATTAATCTTATTTTAAAATATATTCTCAAAATTAATATGAAGTGCAATTTAATTGATTAACTTTCATCAAATGCAATTCAATTTTGAATGTAATTAAGAAAGTGTGAACATCCACAGTTGATAATTTTTAGTATTATTAAATTAATAAATAATAAAAATAAAAATATAATTTTTTTACACAAAATTAATGTGCTAAAATTATATTCTTATATTTTTCACATAAATTCTTTCACTCTCAAGAAATTTTTACTTATTTCTATAAAAATATAATATATGATAATTATATAATATTATTGTGTAAATTTATATAAAAATTTTGTATTTTATTATTATTATTGTTAATAATAATAGATATATTTGTCATAAATATGTAAGCATAAAATTTTATTTTATTTTATTTTTTATATTTTTTATGATTATGCCCCGAAATACCATACATACACTTCATCTATGGGAGCTAAATCTGATAAAAATATGAGACAAGAAAATTTTTCGCGTAGCAATCAACCAGCCATTGGCTCTGCTGATTTGGGACTGAGCGACAAAATAGGCTGTCGAAATATATTTTTATTTATTATTTCATCAAAAATTAGAATTTTGTTCATCAATTTTTTTATAAATTTAAAATATTTTTATTCTTAATGATCATTTTAAAATGTGGCTAAATACTAATGTTTTTGTCGCCAATAACACTATCCTTGCACAAAATTAGATTATTACATATATTTTATTATTAATAATTACCATATATTAAATAATCATTTAGTTCATTATTCAAAATTTACGTAACCATTTTGTGTATGTCAAATTAATTACTACATCCATTCATATAAAACAATAAAAATCTTCATTTGCCATTCTTCTTCCTTTCAACACCAAAAACAGTGTTTTCAATAAGATATTTAATCGTAGCTAACTCAAGTTAGAAACACTTATGGACCAAAAATTGCTAGTATCTTAATGGGCTGAGCCCGCTTTTATTAGACAGTGATTTAAATTGGGCTTAGAAAAAGTTTGTACTGGGAGCGGAAATTCCCGTACAGTCTTCTTGCTGCGGGAGAAAGACCCGACGAGCCGAACAAAAATCCTAGAAGCAAACATCTCAAAATAAAAAAGAACATAGTAAACTATACTGCGAACGGAGACCCTCTGCGTTTCTTATTTCTCTATCAATCTAAGTTTAAGGAGAAAATTATGAGTGGTTCAGTGCCAAACTTTCCTGTTCTTCACAAGAAGTTTTCGGTTGATATCAAGGTACAAGCCTACTTTGATTATTTACTTAGTTTCTTTCAATAAAGAATGTTTATTAATTATAAAATTCACATGCAAGAAGAAATTCTGCACAATTTTTATTTTCCCTCCTCAATTATAAGTATAATATTTTTTTTGTCTGCCCGTAATCTGTTCGTTTAAATGTTAATTTCTTATTCTATTTGTATTTATAGAGTCGGAACTGTTGTCTTCGAATTCTGGATATATTTTCATTCCGTTATAGGAATTTTGGAGGCGAACGGGTTGCTATATCGATGAGTTTTATTTGAAATGAAGTACCAGGTCAATGGAATTTGGAAAAATAACATTAGTTTATATGATTATAGTTGTAATATGTTGATAAATCTCCTAGTGCGGTTGATTGCTTTGTGTCTGTAGTGGTTGTAAATGTGCATAGTATTGAGTATGGGGTCAATGAAATGTTTGAGTTTTAAAACGAAAAATTTATGAAGCTGTTAATAACGTCATGCATTTAATAGTGTGCATAATTTGTTACGGAATGCCTTTTAGTTAATTTTGACGATCTAGATTGGAAGTTTAACTTCATCATAAGAACGTAGGTCTTTAACACTATTGCTTTTTGATTGCACACAACAGCAAATCTACCGGACTACAAAGCACGTGTTTCTATATCTATGTTACATTTTAGTTCTGTGTATGCATGGTTGTATTTGAAAGTTGATAGGATAGCAAGCATATCTATTCCTTAGGATGTGGGGATGTCTCAAAAGGCTTGTCGACTGTCAGTGTACTCCATATGGTATTCTTTGATCAACAGTAGGTTCAAAAACTTTGAAACTGCTTATGAATTTATATGTAAAGAAGCCTCCCTGCCTCCCTCTCTCTTTCTCCCTAACAAGTTTCGGTGCTGGATACCAGATACCTGATACCTTATACCTGAATCTGTCTCCTGTTAGTATGATTGGTATCTTTGAATTTGGCATTCCTCTTCTCTGGTAGATTGCTGCTGTGGAACAACTGTTGCTTTGAAATGATACTGTCTTCTAAGTGCTCCATCAATAATTTTAATGGTTGCATGTATTTTTGGCATGGCAGGGGAACAAAACAGATATAGTTATTTGTAGTTATGACGATCATTTCCTTGTGAGTATGAGACCTTTTCTTTGAACCAGTGCATTTATATGTCTGCATGTTTCTGTGGAAATATGTCTAATGAGTGGAACTCTTCACAGGTCATTGCAACTCAAATAGGAACAATGGGTACAATTCTACATGCCAGGTCTGCAAGTTATTTTTAGCAAAATTCTCTCGCCTAATATTTGCATCACCTTGTATGATATGGTACTTAATGGGTTTAACTAAACTTCTTATGAGGCAGTATCTCGGCTGTTTGTGGTAAAATACATAAGTTTCTACCCTGGTGTAAGTTTGGGCATTATATGTATCATTAAAAACCTTATTTGAATTGGACAAATATCTGGCCTAAGGTTATTAACCACTTGCTTTGAGTACAATTAGGTATCTCTTTCCAGTTGTAAAGGCCCAATTGTTCAATGGAACCCTGTCTCCCTAATGCTAGTCAATGTAATGGGCAAATCTCATTTTTGAACCCTGTGGTTGGTATTATCTTGTAAAGTATTTGGCTAAATTTCCTGAATGTTCGTCATTTCACTTCAACGTGATTGGTAATTTGTGCAAAACCTGTTCTTATTTTATTTATTTTGTATATTACAGAGTTTTTCAGTTTACTATATTATTAATTTGATTAATCTTATCTTTCCTTCTTGTCCTCTATTGGCCTTAGAATTGAGCATATGTTATTATTATTTATTAGCTTTTTCTGTCTTTTCTTGTTGGCCCAGTTAGATTACAAAATAATGTCTTTGAATAACTCTTCATGTGTCGGTGTAAATAATGTCTAAAATAATTTTTGGTAATAAAGTAAATGAAAAGCACCCAATGATAAAAGAGAGTGAATATTAAACATTTGAGATGTGTACTCAGAACAGTGAAGTTATATGTCAACAATGGCTGAAAGAGTAGGGGAGAATTAGATTCTTAAAAGGTGAAGAAGTTAAGTGCAAATTGAAGTTGATTTTCGATTTCAGTTGCTGGAATTGTAATTCCATAGATGATAGTTCTTTTGGAGGAGGTTTTAATATGCATATAATTTATTTTCATCGTCAGGAAGGAGGAAGAAATATCAACCAATCCAACTTTTAATGTATCAGTAATATTTGGAAAACGAAATGAGGTAACCCATTTTGCATTGTAATATGTTCATAAATTTTCATTTCTAATTTCCTTTATCTTGACTGAATTCAATGTGTGTAGCCAATGCTGATGGCATGTGCTCGTCAATTGATTGAACGCATAAGGTATATTTCAGATTCTGAATAATATGTAACGAGTTTTCTTCGTTTTAGTTGAAATCAGTTGCATCATTTGCTCATTAACGCTTTCACTTTTGTCTAAGTGTAAATCAGTTTCTTTTTGTACTTGCCTAATTACAAATAGTTTTATGTCTTCTTGTGTTTGCAGTTGCTCAGGCTCCTCCCTGCCATTGGTGCTTTCACTGGGTCTTAAAGACCATTCTGTGGTATAATCTTAAGCCACGTCTTTGTTTATTACTATAAAATACTAAAATTTCATAGATCTGTTTCCGTTGACTGTTATACAGGATACACTTAAAGGCATTGTTTCTGCTGTCACTGAGAAAGGCCTTTGGTAACACCATTTTGCTGTATTTTTGGTCAATGCAAATCGGTCTCTGGATTCTACTTTTAGGCATTAAACTCAGCAATTTCCCTTTAACACACCGCAAATGAATCGAGAATTTTTTCCATTCTGAAGTACATCATCATCTGACATGAAACATGAACTAATTTTGAGGTGATGTAAGAATTCCAAATCTTGCAATGCCCGCTGGGAGCAAAACTGTTGTACTAAGTGACAAGGAAATTTGTCATCACCTATATGCGAAAATTTTTAACGTAGTTTCTGTCTTTTTTAAGTTACCCCAGTAAGGGGTTTCTTGCATTGTTGAATTTAAAATAATTGCTAGCTGCCTGCTGACTTCTGGATGAAATCAAAGCGAGCTTGTTAACAAGGCTAGTAAAGGTATCTAGCTACTTTTAATCAGTGTGAGCAACGAGCTACGAAGTGAAAAGGTGAAGAGGATGTATTGCCCTTGATTTTATTTACTTAGACTATTTTAATTGCAAGTGGGACTAATACATTAAAACGATGAAGTGAAGAAGTGACACACAACCAAATGTTAGCCGTCCAATTCTACACTATGTTCTATTTTGTACACTAATGCACGATGCCAAAAAATGGTTTGAAAACTGTTAAGGCTTTGTGCTATAAATTGTAATGGATGGCAAACATGTTGGGCAATAAAGAAATTGTGAAAGCAAAGGAAAACAGCTTTATCAATTCAGACATATCTGATAGCATTGGTAAATGGAAAAACAACTGCTGAGAGAGTCATTTAATTACAATATAATGTCAATAAATTATAATATTTTACACATAATGAGACTCAAAGATGCATCTCAAAATTTTGTCTGCCTTGGAGCACGCTCAGACATATGGTACACTAAAAAATACAATCGGAAACCACCCCCATACCCAAGAATTACCTTTCAGGCTGGCCAAGTAGCAACAGTTGAGCCCCAAATATATGAACATCACCGTCCACCTTCATTTTCTTTTCTCATCTTTCCCCCTCTCTAGTGGACAATGCATTCAATTGCTTTTCTAACTGCAAACAAAGGAGCAGATAAGAGGCCTATTCCAATCACCGTTTCTTTTCTCTAAGATACATAATGTATCAAATTGAATAAACAAATTTTAGAAAAACAGGGAATAAGCTGTCTGCAGGGAAAAAAAAAATGAAAAAGTTAAACCATCCAACATATCCCAAGCGCAAAAAGAATGCTAGTAATATCAATAACGTGAATGCTAAGTGTCACAGAAACAAATTCAATAAACCCAGTGGAACCTTTTATCCCTAATTATCCACATTCAATGTTACCATTCTTATTAAAAATTGTCCAGGGATGAATAGGTTTATAAGTTTCTGGTTGATTTAGGTTATGCTTGGAAAGTTCCTAATTTACTTTCAAATCACAAGGCTTTTACTAGACTTTGGGAGTCCAACTACACTGTTCCGTAAACACTAAATTTATTTGAAAGAAAATTATTATCACTCACTAAGCCACTTGTACTAGCTCTAGGATTTCATCCTGTAACAGTTGTGGTTTCCAAGTTACAGATCCTCAATTCTAAACATACCCTTCTACTTGACTTTCTTCTATCTAAGATGAGCAATAACAAAAAAAATACCAACAACTTTAGCGTTGGGACGCAATTTATCATTTTGAAGTAGGAATCAAGAGCAACCAATTAGGCAACACCACAACATTGGTGTGCATGCCTTGATAAAGCTATGATGCCAAGATAGAAACATGACTAGGAATGGAAGTACAATAATTAGCACGTGCAATGTCAACATCATCTTCAGATTGTCAACAGCAAATTATCTCTCCATCCCTCTCTTCTTCTCCAAGCAAAAATCTAGGCACTGACGTTTGATCAAATTTCAAAAATCCTTCTACAATGATTGGTAATTAAGGGATTATATAGCGGTGAGGAATCAACTTGTAGTGCAAAATGATTAAAAAATTCTCATCACCATCATTTTTTTAGTAATGATCAACATCAATTTAAAGTTACAAAATAAATTTTATGTAGTTGCTTATTTTAAATCTGTTTGATATATTGGCAATATAAAAAGTTAAATTTGCTAGTTGTGACGATCTAATAATCAGATGAAGGGTTAACACAGTATTGGTTGCAAAAAAATTTGGCCCAAAATCTTGGAACCTTTTCCACCCCACCTCATACTTCAGGCGTAGCACATAATTCAAAACTTGACATCCCAAAAGTGGTAAATATAAGAAAGAAATCTAACGCCAGGGGTCCGTATATCAAAGATGAAAATTACAAGCACAACCACTTGGAAAAACGAACAAAGCAAAACTTGTATATCAAGTTAAAACTACCCCACTCACCTGCGCATTTTTAATTCTTTGTCTTTGCAATTCCTCCATAAGGCCCTCAATTCTGGCATTATGATTAATCTTAGTTAAGGGAACAAAGACGGTCAAAATTTATGCAACAATAATTTCTTTGTAAAATTTCATCTCATACCTCTGCTGTAAAATTATCATCTCAAACTGCAGCTCCTTCTCCTTTGTAGAAGCAGGAGTTATCTGAAAATTAGAAGAGAGTTGAAATCATTCAATCAAATGAAAAACAGCATTCCCAAACATTAAAAGTATAGTATTCCCGCAGAAGACAATAAAATTGAAATCAATTTTTGTTTATGACTTACAATTGACAGTAGAAACATGAATTTTGGAATTATCTAACACATAGGAACCCAAGACAAAAATATCATTAATTCACTACAGTTCTGGTTGTGGAGAAATGCATAAGACAACAAAATGAAGGAGAAAGCAAGTTAGGATAAAAGGATTGTCAAACTTAGGTTTCTAATCAAAAGCTCAAGCAGTTAGTTTGCAGGCAGCAGGAGTTTGCAAGAACAAGGGGTTTGACACGTT
>JAWDEX010184824.1:0-13141 GCA_035221805.1 Trichilia hirta | reverse complement strand
GCACAAGGCTAATGCATTCCTCTCGGTTATGAGTGACCACAACTTGGAGGAACTGAGTTCTCGGTTATCAGATTCTTGACATTGTCACCCTCAAAGTTCTCTACTCCGGGGAAGATACTCAGTCGTCCTTCTTTAGGCAAATTCCTCTTTAATGAAGAGCTCCTTTTAGCTAACATCAGATTCTCGCTTTAGCCATTTTCGTGAGGATTTTGGCCATTTTCATCTCCCCCCACTAGCTTATTCTAAATAGCTAGCACATTCTAGCATAGACTTATATTTTATAAAGGCATTATTTTGATGATGAGCCTACTTTGAAGGAGGTTACTTATATTTACATTCTAAGAAAAATCTCATATTAAGTCCATGGTTGTACTATCTTTAGAATTGACTAGGGATCGCCAATCTTATGAAAGAAAATTCTTTCGATAATAAGAACTGAAAGATAAGTGGTTCTTCGTAAGGAGAGATTAGGACTTTCTCTTGAGTAGAGATATCTCAAGAGCCTCCGGTGTTGTCAATACCTCAGTGCGTGGGCCTAAATTGTTTGAGAATTTTAGGAGAAGGATGACTATTTTAGAAGACTCCAAATACCATAAGCTTTTTCTTTGGCTGTTGATAGTTTTCTTTAAATTGATAAAATCACTGCAATAACTACTTTTCAACTGCTTGAAAATATAATAAGGAAGTTAAGAATAATGTCAATTTTTTGAAGTATAAGCTCTAATGTTTAAGTTAAACTTGAGATTCAAGAAAAAATAAAAAATAAAATATTAGCTAAAAAATAAGAGATTTTGAAATATTTATGCGAGATAGATTTGTAATTTATTATTGAGTTTAATTTCTTTTATAGTAAAAGAGCGTTGATATTTATAATAATTATTGTATATTTTTTTAGATTTTTGCATACGTAATCGTTAAAAAATCAGAAATTAGCATTTGTCAGAGAAATTGAATACCAGTGCTAGATAATAATTCACTAAATATTATTGTTCGTATACGTAAGTCAAGGTAATGATTACACTAATACGATGTGAAACTTTAAATGCAACATTATAATTTCCAGTGACTTTAAAAATTTATGCACGACTCTTTTTTGATATATCTATTTTTAAGTTAAAGTTTGCATATATTTGAATTTTTTTTATTTGAGATTTATTTTGACGAGGGTAAGGACCATCTCTATTAATGACAGAATTTGTAAAATACTCGCGAAATTCGCTTCTGCAGAAAAGTCAATTCTATTCCTGAATATAAGGGGTGATTTAGAGATTGACAAGAATAAGACAGAATAGTGTTCACGATTTTTTACTCCGAAAACAATCCATTTTCTATTATTGAATTTCTAACATCAATAAACAAGAAGAGTTGTCAATTATGTTGCATCATTTTCGTTAAAAGTCAGTTTCTATTCACACCTCTTTCTCTCTTACTCACAAAGACACGCATAAATATTTTAAAGCTATAGCTCAGTATGATGCCAACCGCCACTGCTAGGCCAATGCCACACTTTTACATTTCTTTTCACTTTCGTAATTTTCTTGTTTAATCAACCAGAAGAAGAAACATAAGCAATAATGCAATTGCAGGAGGGGAAGGAAAATTTATGACAGTTTGGAAAGAAAAATAGATTGGATTGGTGCTGAAATATGTCAAAACGGCCAATTGTGACACCTTTCAATTGACTGGTTTCTCGTTAGTCTTCGATCAATGTTTGTTTATTAGAAGCGTTGTTGTGCAATAAAATTCTTTCCTGTAATTTACAGCAAAAGTGATTATTCATTAAATATTTTTAAGTATTTTACTTACAATTTCAAGTAAAAACGCATAAATTACAAACATCCTCCTTCAATTTTTGAAGTCCTATTCAACCAGTAAATTAAGCCCTTTGAAGGAATTGATCTACATTGAAGAAAAAATTTCAAAATCTGATCCAGGAAAGCATCAATATAAAAGAGTAAGCGGTGAATTTTAAGTTAAACCTCACCTAAGACCCATCATTGAATCTCTTTAAGAATAAACTTATTCGATAAAAATTATGGGATAAATTCATCTTATTATTTTTTTAAAAAATATTTACATGCATATATATAAATTATAAATTTGTTTTATTTTATTAATTATAATAAAATATTTTTATTTCAATTATTATTGAATTTAAATTTTCAACATTTAATTATTTTTTATTTACATTAATTTTCTAAGAAATATAGAACAGTTAAAATAAAACTATGCATCCAATTAAATCACAATATATTTATTAAATTTGATCTCTTATTATAAGAATCATTTGTACTTTAGTTTTTTTATAGATTAAATTTATAAATAGTAAGATTAAATTAAACAGATCTACATACATGATGTAGTAGGCCGACCTATTTAAGAATTTCTCAACAAGTTGTATTAGAATATAGCTTGACATACAAGCGACACCATTGACAATCCATAAATGACGACTGTCACGCCCAGGCAAAGCCCAAGTCAGTAGTTACAATACCTAGAGAAGGTTTTTTAATAGTAATATCTTGAAGAAACCTGAGAGCATTTGAATTATTAAATAGCAGGGAGGGTGGCAGTTTGGTAATTTAATATAATTATAAAAGAAAAAAATGAATTATTAATTATGCATATCGTTCTTTTTTCATTGAAAGCACATTGGGTGAGAAATGCATCATTGGTTAGGCCCCTGAAATTTCTAGAAAGGGCATAATTTTCATTCCACCATCCTATTGTGATTGTAAAAACTTATGGATTGCTCTCAATTGATGTATTTTCTTTAAAAATGAATACCCACGTTAAGAAATCAACCATTCAAAACACCTTTGCCATCCATTCCAGCAACAATATTCATTTTCATTACCATTAAAACCTGTAGGAACAATTCATGATGATACACATGGCTTTGACTAAAACTTAATTTCTCAATACATTATGGGAATTCAAGTGGGACCTGGGTTAATAATTAATCTTTCCGACTATTGTTATTTACCTTCCTTACTTGAGCTTTAGAAAAATCTCAATTAAATAATGAGAATAAAAAAATAATCAAAATAAATAATATTTCAATAATATAAAATAAATAAATAATTATACTTATTTTTATTATTATATATAAAAAGGATAAAAATAATTGCAAATATATTTTTTTTAGCAAAAAAGAAAGGTAAATGATTATTTTTATATTTTAAATAAAATTTTTGGTAAATTTTAGGGAGGTGAATGATAATAACCCTTTATCCTTCCTCAAAAGGAACTACAAACTACCAATTATTAATATCAATACATAATTGTTAGTTAGTATATAAATGATTACTGTCATGTCATGTCATTTTCCAACTGGCTAGATATTACAGATTCATCATTGAAAGCTTCATCGATCATTCGCAAGTTTTGAACGTAAAATACACGCACATTGGTATCCTTCATTGTTTCTAATCAAGATCCATTATTTCCTTGTAGTCATTCAACATCATTAGAAGCCCATAACTAAGTCACGTACGACCGTTTGGCGAACGAATCATTAATTAAAACAACCATATAACAGAAATATATAACTTGTTTATAATATCACGTTATGCAAAATAGATATTATGAACTAAGCTTTTGGTGTCCTCCTAACATCGCCCTCACCATAATCGGAACTAAGACACGGTGATAAACTATGCAGTTGACATGGGTGATTCGAAATGAACCTGACAATTAGGACAGTAGCCAATTACAACAGAGGCAGTTGCGAGGGATCGTCTGGGTTAATATGTTGTTTGTAGAGCCCAATACTGTGTTAAGAAAAGTGGGCCTGCTAAAACAAATCTAGAAAAATTTTTAAAAGTCGCTGTCCTCTCAAAATGGGTCAAGTCTGGCCTTATCCATCAACCTAGATTTCATTTGAATGGTACAAGTTTTAAATGGCAAAAAAAAAAAAATGAGACTTCCGTGTAGATGAAAGTTATTGTTTGTTGAACTTTGGCCTCATTCATATACGGGGTAGCGAAACAGGCGTCGGGTCTTGAAGGTTTGGTTGACCAAAGAGCAATTAAATATTTAAATTATCTGGCTTTAAAACTGAACATTAATAATGTAGACGTCAACGGAGACTTCATATCTTGTTTTAATTTTCAGAGTGGGTGAATTAGTATTACCACCGTTGTGGATATTTCTAATTGCAGTGGAATCATGACATGACCATGTTTTAATTTTCAGAGTGGGTGAATTAGTATTACCACCGTTGTGGTTATTTCTAATTGCAGTGGAATCATGACATGACCATGGATTTTTAAAGACCTTGATCATATTATTTATGTTTTTTCAATTTTTCTTTTGGCAATTTTAATTTATTATTCATCCACTGGGTACCAAATATTTGGGAACGATACATGCTACTGAAGAATCATAGTTAAATCGATTTAATTTACAGAGCTTGGAATTTACAAATAAAAAGTTTGAATTGACAGTGCTACGTTACAAAAATAAAATATTTATGAATTTTAGAAGAATTTTCATATTGTTTACAACCTTTTATTTTTCATAAATTTTTAATAATAAAATTAATGTGATAGATCAGTTATTATATCATTTGAAATTTTGAAGTTAGAATAGAACTTGAGTTTTTAGCATTAGTCAAATTAAGTAATACTAAAAATATAAATTTTTGCATACAAAATAATATAATAATATTGATTAATCAAAATATAAAATTAATATAATTATTAATAATAAATAATGTATATCACAAAATAACTAATATTATTATATCACATTATTTTGAATACAAGAATTTATTTTTAATATTATTTATAAAGGTTAATAATAATGTATAAGATTTGACATAATTTCTCAAGTGTAAAACTACATGTATACAAAGTCTATTGTATAGAATGAGAATTTCCTAAGTTAAATTATAAAGACTCTTTGCTTAAGTTCATTTTGATATCGAATACAAAAATTTATATTTTTTTAATAAAATAAATAATTTGAATTAAAATGTAGCACCTTACCCATTATTAGAAGAATTATTTTTGAGTTTTTTAATAAATCAAAGACAAAATAATATTAGACTTTCATTGAAATTATATATATATATATATATAAATTAAAATTAAGACGTATTAATTTGATTTTTCTTTTAAATTTAAACACTTTTTTTTGTTTTTGAAAGGAACTCACTTACATGGTTTTAGTAGGAGATTTCTCTTCCCTCTAATAAAAGAAATGAGATTTTAGATTAATTTCTTTCGTAAATTAAAAAAAAAAAAAAAAAGAAAAAGAAAAAAAGAAAGTGCTTGCCATCTAAGGAACGATTTTACTTTGACCCGTTAAATATTATAGTTTTCCATTATTTCATTATTAAATGTTTCTCTTATTAAAATTTAATTTGAAGGAATCAAAAAGTTAGAAAATTAAAATAAAAAAAAAAGAGAAAATAATATAAAGACAAAAGCATCATTACCAGATGAAACCCATAAACTATAATAAATCTAAAATGCAAAGGCTCCACAAAATTTCTCCCATTCCAAGATTTTAATATTCAAAATTCTTGTCTTAATTCTCACAATTTGAAGAAAAAAAAAAAAGTCCGCCGCAATTTAAGACCATCCAGCTTTCGGGCCAACTCATTGGGGCCACGTATCGTGTGTTTCACTTTACACACAAGTTCACGTGTGGGATACCACTGCATAACCAGTCATTGTATTTGACGGCTCTGATTAATTACTAATTAAGCACCTCGAAATCACGCGCATATCCATGCACAATGAAAAGCGCTTTCACAACAGTGTGTGCTTCATAACTACATTCCGTAGAAAAAATAAAATAAAAAGGTTAATTTAAGGAGTCGGCTGTGGCGATAACAACTATGACACGCCCCCCTTTAGACGGGGCCAAACTTCATGAATTAACCAGAATTTCCAGGCAACCTGCACCAAATTGCTCATTATAATACGCTCCCTCATTTCTCAAAATTTCTCAAAAGTAGTTAGCTTTAAGAAAAGAGGGGGAAAAAAAATTGCAATAAACTAGGACAGTAATCGTTTCTTTGCGCGTGTTTTTTACTCGCCGATGGGCCAATCATTTTCAACCGCGGTTGAACCGACCGAGCGGTTTCATTGTCTATCTCCGATGATTATTGCCGATCAAGTTGATGTTAACTCCGAGGAAATTTTGAACGCTCCGGATTACACCAGCGATTTACCGGATGATTGTTTGGCTTACATTTTTCAATTCCTTGGGTCGGGCGACCGCAAACGATGTTCGCTAGTGTGCAAACGGTGGCTACGCGTGGATGGCGGGAGTCGTAATCGACTCTCTCTGAATGCAAAGAGTGACATATTATCGTCTCTGCCTTCGATTTTCTTGCGCTTCGAGTCTGTTACGAAACTTGCTCTCCGATGCGACCGCAAATCGATTAGCTTAAGCGACGACGCTTTGATTTTCATCTCTCTTCTATGTCAGAAAATCACGCGCCTCAAGCTTGTTGGCTGCCGCGAGATCACCGATCACGGTATTGTCACATTTGCTCAGAACTGTAAAACTTTGAAGAAACTTTCGTGCGGTTCGTGCCTGTTTGGCGCCAGAGCAATCAATTCGGTGCTAGATTATTGCACACTCCTCGAGGAGCTATCGATCAAACGGCTTAGAGGAATCCACGATGGGGCCGATCCGATTCGGCCTGGAGCTGGTGCAGCGTTTTCTCTAAAATCGATCTCCTTGAAGGAGATGGTCAACGGTCAGTCTTTTGAACCTTTAGTGATGGGAGCTAAAAAACTTACGACTCTGAAAATTATCCGTTGTTTAGGTGAGTGGGATAAAGTATTAGAAATTATAGGAAATGAGAAAAGCAACTCTTTAACTGAAATTCACCTTGAAAGGCTTCAAGTGAGTGATATTGGATTAGCAGCCATCTCTAGATGTTCAAGCATTGAAAATTTACATATTGTGAAAAATCCGGAGTGTTCAAATATGGGACTTGCTTGTCTTGCTGAGAAATGTAATTCATTAAGGAAGCTTCACATTGATGGATGGAGGAGTAATAGGATTGGGGATGGGGCTTTAATTGCCGTAGCCAAACACTGTCCTAACTTACAAGAACTTGTTTTGATTGGTGTTAATGTAACGCACTTAAGCTTGAGAGCTATTGCCTGTAATTGCCAAAAATTGGAAAGACTAGCACTTTGTGGGAGTGGAACAATTGGTGATGCTGAGATTGCTTGCATTTCTGCGAAATGTGTGGCGTTGAAGAAGCTTTGTATCAAGGGTTGTGCTATTTCGGATATGGGGATTAAAGCGCTTGCTTGGGGTTGTCCCAATTTGGTTAAAATTAAGGTCAAGAAATGTAGAAGAGTGAGTATTGAAGTTGCAGAGTGGTTGCAAGAATTCAGAGGATCCTTGGTTGTTAATATGGATGCTGGAGAGGTTGATGTTTTGGAAGCAAGTAGTAGTGAAGGTGGAGGACCAGAAAGTGGCTTTGGTGGTTTGGAGTTTCCAATGATGGCTGGCCAAGTAAACGGTGCAGATGTTTCCTCAAATGGTGTTGGTAGGTTGGCATTTTTTAGGGTAAAATTCGGGCTTTTTGCAGGTAGGAATTTGGTACCTTGCGCATTTAGAAGATGGTCTAATGGTGAAAGCAGTTCTAAGGACAATTTGTGAATGATCTAAGGCTAAGAGTTTGAAAAATTACTCTTGCTTTACATACAATTCTTGTGGATTGATAGATTGAGGTTTTTTTTAAGGCCCGTTTTGGATTTTTTGTTGTAGTTAATTTTTTAAATTTCTGTAAGCCATTAAATGCAAAGATGGCGGAAAATGAATTGTGACAGATTATTGTTATTTCTGCTCACTATTATCTGCGGACCCTATATGGATTTACCCCTACAATCTGTTGTTTTGTTGTTCTTTATTTCCCCTTTACCTTATCTTTAATTTGGTTAATAGCAGTAGGAATCGTTTAATGTGATCTATTGAAGTGTCAGTTATATTTTTATTGTTTTTGGTCTCAGAATCATTTGTGGCTTATTGATTCTCATGTGCGTCTGTACTCTGCACAGCTATGTTGTATTGTGAAGCTTTGCCCTCCTTTCATGAGTTAAATGCATCAATTTTGCTTGTAAATTTAAAGAGTTCATTTAATTGCAATTCAGTGATATACTAGTTATGACGTAGAAATTCTTAGATTTATCTGCACAATGGAACATGAAGTGTTGATGCAAAGATTAAGGAACAACTACCATCATTGATCATTGATGTTGTCGATCCAAATTATCTGCAGTTCTTTAACCCCTTAAAATTAAGTGTTCTGTTCTGGTCATAAGAATAAGCATATGTTCTTACTTTGTTAGTCATTTTCTGATAAGAATAAGCTACGGTGGCGCAGTTATTGTGGATAGTAGCCTTTTGTGGAACGCTGAATTGGTCACTGCTTGAGAGGAAATTTCTTTATCGGATTCCACCAAGATACGTGGATTAAACTCAAGACTGAAAGTTGCTAGTGACTAGGATATATACCGATTAGCATTGATCCAATCGGAAGTCATATTGCTACTAATCAGCTTTTGTGGTGAGAGTGGGATACAACAATTCTGTTTCTTTGGATCTCTTTAAGCCGATTCTTTCATGCTTATATGGTGAGAGTGGGATATATATACCACACATCCTCTAGTTGTCAATTTTATACCTTCAGAGTAAGTTTGGAAGAAATCAGTACAAATAATATAATCCTGTGTGTGCATGCTGTTTAGTGAATCTGGATTGAAACATTTGTTTTGTTGTTATTTTGTTCATAGCATTAATCGAACATGTGCATAGTTAAGTATGGAGTTACTTATCATGAATGAACGTTTCTCATTCTGATAATGTGAAGTTGCTTTTGTTAATAATAATAATTAGACTACTACACGTATTATATTTTAAGGGTGAAAATAAATAGTCCTAAATTTCTATTTTTCCTACGGGTGGTTATTTATGGTTTTGAAAATTCTTGAGATTTCTTCTTATTCTAGAATCCAATCTGGAGTAATTTTATTTTTGTGTGACGAACTTCAGAGGATCCTGGAATCCGTAGGTCTAATATGACATTTAGGTCAGTTTGGCCGGCATAACAGATCCTCAAACACCGACTTGTTTACACCGTGTATGTCACAATCAGAGAATAGTCTTTCGAACAGCATGACATTTCCTCTTCGTCAAGGGATAGATTTGTCTTCGGCCAGTTTCAGCACACGGGAGTTGTTACTGAGTGCAATTTTTATTTATTTCTTTTTGAAAATCTCGAAACTTCAGGTATTTGAGATTATTCGTAGATAAAATAAATTAAATTAAAATTTTATAATTTTTATTATTTATATTTTTTATACAGTAAAATGATTTAAAGTAAAAAGTCCTTGCTGGTAATAAAAAAATAATTGAAAAAAGATAATTCAATATTAAATAAAGATTTATAACAATTAGTGTATTTGAGTTGCTTGTAGTTTTAAAATTACATATTGTATTGTATTTGATAAATGAAGGAACATTAGATCATTAAGATCCTTTTGGAGATTTGAGATGTAACCTATATTATTTGTAAATAACAAAATTTTATTATAAAATAATATATTTTTTTTAAAGCTATAAAATTACGTAGAAAGTTTGAAATTTAAATCTTACTTAAAAATAGAATTTATAAAATGTTGAATTCAGTAGTACCATTTAACTCTGAAGTCTGAACTCTTGGGAAGATGCAAAAATTTCTTTAGTAAAATTAATAAAACTTAATTTATAAGATTTAAAAAGAGAGGAATGCTATGTAATTTTAAAAATGTCAAATTGAAGGAAGGAAGGAAGGAATATACATTTTAAAGGAATCCTTGACTAAAGATTTAGACTAATTCAATTTTCAAGCGGAAAAGTAAAAAATCAAATAACTGAAAAAAAAAAAAAAAAAAAAGAAAGAAAGAAAGAGGCAAATTAATTTTCATCAGTTCGATTTGAATTAACAATGAATTAATAATCTTCTCCCATCATGTAATTTATTCTAAACATAAGAAAATTTTTGAATTATTAATCAAATGAAATAATCTCTCTGTCAAAAAAAAAAATGAAATGAAATATAGAACATACCCAAATTACCCTTTTCGGATTAGAATAGAAAGCATAACGACCAACCCTAAACTCTCAAAACTCTCCCTCCCTCTTACCGGTTCTTACTGCCGCACCCTGTTGCACCAACCGACGTAATCTTTAACCAGAATACGCGGATGGACCAGAAACTCGACACTCTTGAGAAAAAGGTGAGCCAGTCTTTCTGATTTTTCTTTCAAACTTTCTATTATTGCTGATTGAATTTTGTGAATTCAGCGACATCGTTTGGTGTCAATTTCACAATTAATGGCTTGGACTATACGTTAAAGTAATTTAAGCTTTTAAACATTTTAGTTTAAATGCTTCAACAGAAATTTTAGTAGCTTGTTAATTTTAATTATAAAAATGGTTAGACTGCTTTGCTAGCTTGGAATTGGAGTTTTAGAATCTGAAAAGTTTTTGCGTTATCTCTTATTGACATTTAAGTTTTCTTTAGGGTCTTGTTGAAATTGTAAAGTTGGTTCAAAAACGCGGGATGCAGGGTACTGCAGGTGATTGGAAGGACTTCTTGAATAGTTATGATAAGAAGTTCGGATCTAGTATAAGTGATCCAGCTAGGCGGTCCAATGAAGCATTGGTATCTTTCCTGAAAACCTTTACTAAAGAGGATGATTTGAAGGTAATGCATGATTTTGCTAAGTGTTATTTTGATTTTTTTGAAATATCTCTCCATGTAATATGTCAAAAAATATATGATTTCTTCTTGTTGTCAGTTTATTGCAAAAGTTATGCAATCCCATTTGAACCGTGACATACTTGAGCAGTTTAAAAAGATGTCCCCAGGTGATGAATCCTCCGAGCAGGTATGGTCTAGTTCATTCTTATTTGTTGATGGGTTGGAGCCATAATTGCTTTGAAACCTCATGTTGCAGTTCATATACTTATTTGCTGATTTTTAGTCATGCATAATTGGTATGTGTGAGTGAAGTCAACTCATGTATTGATTATTTGCTTTTCAAGTTACTGTCTCTTGTTTGACAAGTATGCTTTTTCCGTATTTCTCTCTTCAAAAGTATTTACTCCTTTTTTATGTGTTGTTTTTCCATATGTTTTCAGTCAAGTTTCTATGTCTGTCCAGATAAAGTACTCAGTTTTTTGGTGGTGTTATATTTATGGAGTGACAGTAAAATCCTTGGTTATAACTTTTTGTCTTCTTTTAAAGCTCCCATGTTTTAAATTTTATTCTTTCATAAGGCTAGCAATTTGAGGATGTTCATGTGACTATATAACTGTATGGCTAGTCTTCAACTTCACTCGTTGACAAGTCTTATGTGTTACCCGTTTTGCTGGTATTAATTTATTCTTTTGTCGATTTCTTATGTAATTATGAGGCACAAACATGTTTAGTATCACAATCCTTTTTTTAGATGGTCTTGTTGTAATCCTTGTAATTTGTATTGGTGGCAGTGCAGAGGCTGGTCCGTTTAACTCTTGAACACCCGCAATACCCTTTATGTTATATGTTCCCGTCATGCGATGAGGTTTGGTCTCAATCTCTCCTCTTTTAATCAACCTTTATTTAATTCTTGACAATATTTCTCACTACGTATTAACCTGAAGATGACTTCTATTATTTCTGGCTATTTTTTATCTTGCTCAATCTGTCATCATAAAATATATTCTTTTACTCTTTTAATTCAGCCTCTTATTAAATCTTCTACTCTTTTTAATTTAGCCTCTTATAAAATCTCAACATCTTTTCTTACAAGGCTCAAACGCTTTCTTTTGTCCTTCCTCTTGTCCTTTCCCCACCGTTAGTGTGAACCAAATTTATTCTTCTCAAACTTTGTTGTACTTTATCATCTTTGTTGAACATAATCAAAATTATCACATGCATCGTCTTCTGTTGTTATAGTTAGTGATACCACTGACTTCTCAGTGCATCTTTTATTATTATTTTTAAATTCATTCCATGTTTTAATATTCAATCTATCTCAATTTGGCTTTCTTAATAATTGTTTATGCCAGTTGTTGACTGCTATTGTTGCCTAAAGTCGGTGTTTTTTCTGTTCTATTCCAAGGGTATTACGTAGTTGCTTAATTATCTGTCTGTGATGGCTATCTTTGGATATAGCCATCTAACTTGTACTTTAGTTGCTAAATAAATGTATTACATTCCATTTGTAGCTATTATTGTAGATGACTAAGTAGTTCAGGGAGAAATGATGATCTATACATTGGCATTGTTTACGCATTTTGAATATGAATTAGTAGTGAAACATCTGGGATATCTGTTGCTTTTACCTTTTGAAGTGACTTTATTTACTTTTCTCAATCCAGCCAACCTAATTAATAACTTGTGGTTGCTGTACCAGGGGTGGGTGGTTACGAGGCTTGGTAAAAATTCCAAGGTGATGTCGTCAAACACAATGTATGCCATTGATTGTGAGATGGTTCTATGTGAAGATGGCAATGAAGGTTTGGTGAGGGTGTGTGTTGTAGATCGCAATCTGGAGGTATTAATTGACTTGAGTTAGTATTTTCTCCACCTCAAGAACGGAAAAAATTGTCTTGTTGAGCTTGTTAGTTTGGTAGTTTATGGACCTATGGTGGTTCTAGTTACCCTATCATTAAGTTTCTTTTGGGCTGTAATTTCAATTGATGATGTTCTTATTTGATTTACTAGCAGATGATTCCTCAGCATTTAAAGAAATTGAGAATTTGGGGTGTATTTTTTCAGGTCAAGTTGGATGAACTTGTGAACCCTGAAAAAGCTGTCACTGATTATAGATCTGAGATCACAGGAGTTACTTCAGATGATTTGGTTGGTGTTACCAGTTCACTGAGAGACATTCAGGTAAGGTCCTGTTGGTTCTACTGGTTTCTGTGGTTGTACTTTGGTGTTTGAAATTATGGGCTTAATTTTGTAGAAAAGAATGAAGAAGTTACTATCACATGGAGCTATTCTAGTGGGCCACAGTTTGAATAATGACCTGCAAGGTAAGTTAAGAATCATAATTAAACATTTGGGTTTGTTTTCTTGGACGATGAAGCCAGTTGTTGATTTCACGTGGGATCATGTCTCTTTGGCTTA
>JAWDEX010184783.1:1982-13526 GCA_035221805.1 Trichilia hirta | reverse complement strand
ATCTATCAAAGAAGTTCTACTATATTAAAAGTGTCTTACAACACATTTTTTTAAATAGCCATAAATCAAGTACCAAATAAGGAGAAATAAGCAACAATAAAAAGAGTAACAAATTAAGAAAGTATAAAGAGAATTTACCTTAAATTAAATTTTTTTTCTCGACTTAAAAATTAGAGTTATAGTGTACAAAATATCATCTTCATTGTTTAGATTGCAAAATTAGAACTCAAAATGATCCTTTCTAAATTTTATGACAATTCAACAATTATCAAAGCCTAATTAGAGATTTGATAAAGCTTATGTAATGAAATAAAATTTACACTCTATCAACTACTATTCATAACTCAAAATTGATGATACAAAACAATAAAAACTATTTCCACCGTTCAAAACACGATTTTAAAAACTCTCAAATCAAATTGCAGCTTGATATAATGGTTAATAATTCTGAAAAGGATATTTAATTAAAAGTATATAATTAGAAGAAAATAAAATCTTTTCTCTCTTCTTCTTTTACTCACTTTTCTCTCTTATTTCTTTCTTCTTCTTCTTCTTCTTCTTCTTCTTCTTTTTTTCACTATATTACTCTTTTTTACTTCCTTTTTAAGAATATTACAATGTCAAAAAAATGAAGAAAATCAAATAAAATTACAAAGGAAACCAAAACTAAAGGAAAATAAGCACACCTAATCTAATGACCTTTTTATCCATATACAATAGGAGAATCTACCCACCACTTTGATAGTAGATGAGAATATGAAATTGACGGTATTTGTCAACTTAGTTTTTTGAATACTAATTTTTTTAATTTTGGTGTAGTTTATTGTATTATTTAATTATTTAATTGATAAATAACATGTTATTTAACATAACATTTAAAAAATATAATATTACTAAAAGTATTTTATTTTTATTAATAAATTTTTAGAAGAAAAAATAATTTACAAATAAAAGGATATTTATAAATACTTCCTATCTAAAACGAACTAATCCAAAGTTATTAGCTCCGTCAAATGTAGGGCCAGGCAACAAAACTGGCAGTTTGAACAGACCATGAAAAACTAAAAATTTCAATCTCGACAAATATTTGAATGTCTACAATTAATTCTGAGTAGAAAAAGAGAAAACTACAAAGTATATTGAATATACATCTCCCCAAATTGATTCTTCCATGATTCGCATGGTTTATGTTCAGATCAATATTTCTTTCTTTGCAAATTTCTATTTAGCTTAATTCCACACAAGACAATTTATCTATCTAGCCTCCACTTTGCAAAGACTTTTCTGTTTGCAATTTCAAATTCAGCGAATTGAAACTTGTAGTGTGAATTTGACTCACAAAGCCTGTGCAAATAAGAGACTTGACCCGCGATATAAAAAAAAATAAGAGCCAGTTTGAGAATACTAAGTGATTTGGGGTTTTCATTTTCATTTTCATTTTCAATGGCTACAATATTTAAATAAACAATAATATTGTAGATTTTTAAATTAAAAGATAACAATAGAATTCAAATTATTTTTAATCTTTGTCTAATTTAGAGTTCATTATAGTGAATGGCTCGTTTGAACTACTGTAAATAAAACTATGTGACTAAATTATTAAGAATTATTGCATAATTTTTAAATCTAATTTGAAATCGAGCACATGTGAGTGTCAAAAAATATGGGTTTCTTTAAATTATTATAAAACTATTTGATCCAAATTGTGAAAATAAAAGCACAATTTTTAAGCATTGCTGATGTTAAGATTTATTTATTTATTATTATTATTATTTTTTTTTGACAATTAACATGTGATGCTGATGATTAAGATTTATTTTTTACTTCATATTCCCGAAGATCAAATATTCAATAGTTGATTTGGGTTCAATTCCTTATTAAAATTACCTCAGTCAGCCATTTAAGTATCATCTTAATTAATTCTAAGTTTTATCCAAAGTGCTAGCTCCGCATTTACATCATATAGGCACTAAAAGAGTAAAGAATTTATCGAACCTATTGAAATAAACAGAAAGTGATCAGGTTGCACAACTGAACCGTTAATGCCTTTAGTCTTTTGGACACAACATAACTAACTAACCCTCATTTTCATCACCCTAAAAAAATCTTCTTCTCCTCTCTCGGGTTTGTTGTCCCACTTTGAATTTGGAGTACCAAATCCAATTAGTGAAATTTTGAAGTTACAAGAATTGCATACAACCTGTTTGTCAAAATGTCTACTTTACGAATACTACCGAGCTGAGCTGGGCCATGAATTTGTAATTTTGCACTCTTCTTTTGACTTGTATAGTTTATATACGTCACATGGAATTCAGTAAACGCACTTCCCTAACTGAAGTGATATTGGTGAAGTTGGTGGAGTTTGGATTATGGGTTTTATGGATTATAAATGCTTTGGGTTTTAAATAATTAATGGCACAAAACGGCTTTTGTTCAACCACTTAAAACTTAATGACCATCCCCACTTTGCTTTTTTTGTTTGTTTTGGCATATGCTTTTGATAGGGACATGGAATATCAGTTTTATCTTTACTTATTTTATCATATGAGTATGATAAAATGAGTAAATTATTTTTTCTGCCTTTTAATTTAATATCTCACCATCTCTTATTTTTTTAAAAATTACCTGTAATCCCCAACTTCCCATGTTATCCTTGAACCGATTTTAGAAATGCAAAATAATCATAAAATATTTTTAGATTTTACTCTTAAATACTCTCAAATCGAACTGAAACAGTTTTGAAAATGCAAAAGAATTTTGAAATATAAATAATCGAACTCAAGGCTTTAAGGTCAAATACATTACTACTTATCTCTGCACTAACTCATATCATTTAATTAATAATTATACAAAGATTAACATAAATATACACTAAAAGTTATAAAATATATCTTTAATCTCAAAATTTCATAAAAATTTTAATAGAAAAATTAAAAGTTTGACCAAAATTTAATATTATTAATAACAATAATAATTATTATTATTATAAATTATATAATATTTGAATTTTATCTTAGTAGTAGTAGTAATGATGGTAATAAATTTTGATTAAATTTTTAATTTTTTCTATGAATATGTTTATATTATATATATTTCGATTAAACTTTTTAATTTTTTAAATAAAATATTTAATTATTGATGTGTATTTACATTAACTTTTGTTCAATTATTAAACATATAACTTGAGTTGGTGGTAAGTAATAATATATTTGAACTTGATGTCTTGGTTCAAATTTCCAATATTTCATAATTATAATTTAAGTTCCCAATATTTTATAATTATTTCAGCTTAAAGTATGGAGATAATAGGAGATTAGGCTAAGAAGCAGAGGTGAAAAAGTCATTTAACTGATAAAACTGTGTAGAAAAAATGTGTCCAAAGAAATTGTTAATCTTTTTAATGTTGCATTAAGGTGAGAAAAATATTTTCATAGTTATAATCTACATCGTCTTATTTTGTTTTAGATTTAACTAAAATTTAGAGTCATTTTAGTATTGTTATGAAATCCTTCTTTTAAAGTACCAAAAAAAATATCATCTTATAAATAAAATAATAATATTTATTTAAAATGTGGACTAGAGTTATGATTATAGTCAAAATTCACCCAAAATAATGTTAATAATATAGATTAATTAATCAATTCCATTTGGAGTCAAAATTTCATGGAACGCAAAAAATAATACTTATTTCATTTGTACTTTGTATGATAAGACTAATTACCCATTACGGTAGAGTGACTTATGACAATCAATACAATTCACAATGAGAAACTACATTAATTAATACCTCTATGAAGATAATTAACAAATTTAATTAATTTTAATTTGGTTTTGATGTGTCACCTAACAACTCCCTCTAACCCAACAATTAATATTGATCTCTGCATTCATTTTTCATACCATTTTGACCTTGTCCCTCTTATAAAACGAACTTTTCTTCCCCCTTCTCTTGTTGATTATGACTTGTTGTTAGTGTCTTTGAATTCTCAACACTAAAGGTGGGCATGGCAAACAATATGACCTTTAATTATAATATCAGTAGCCTTTAAAAGTGAAGACACCTTTTGAATTGGTCGTTTGCAATCAACTTCTTGCAGGAAATTTTGCCCAATTTTCAACAGATTAAGTATGAAATTGACCAAAAATTTTAACTTCTCTATCTAAAACATATGGTTTTTATTTAGGGCATGATTGAACAAATTTTTGGTTTATGTCGCCACTGCAATTATTGTGGACCGCTGCTTATGTTTAGTCATCAATCTATTTAAACAACCACAAATATTATTGGAATACTCGTTTTTTAATTTACAAAATTGTACAAATATTATCGAGACTTAATATTTTCCAAAGGTAAGGCAACCATAAAAATCATTGTCAAAATATGACAATTGAATACATAGTAGTCATAAATATAATCTCTATTATACGATAAATAATAATTTTATCATTAAAAATATTATTACCGTTGATGCAAAAATTATGTTAATAACTATAATTAAAGATTTAATACTAATATTAATCATAATAAACTGGCAAACATGTAAATATGTGATCATTAGGAATGCAATGCCATTGTTTACCTTATAGCAGCTCGTGCACATAATTAACCATTATCAAATACGATATTTCAAATTGAAATCAAATATATGAAAAGGAAATGTAAAAAATTCCACATGCTATAAGTTCCAAAAACATTGGTTCAAGTAGGGCTAAAATAAGTTGGTCGTTTCCAATTATTCCGGTCGGGCAGTCCCAGGGTTCCCTTTCCGGAAACAGACTCTTTATCTGCCAAACTTTCTCATAGTATTTTTCTATTCCACATATATTATAAAATGAATTTAAATATAAATATTAACAAATAATATATATAAAATTGGCCATAATGATTAACTAGATTTTGATCATATATTAGTAATTTATACAACGTATTAATAACGATAAAAATTTTTTTTGTATTATATTTGATGTGATATTTGAGAAGTTTTTACAGAGTGTCGGTAATAATTATATTAATAATTAATGTTATATTAATTAAAAAATATATATTTTTTTATTAATAATTAATTATTACTTCAACAGTCATTAATTGTTATTTTTTTTGGATGACAAAAAAACTTTCGTAATAAGTCATCGTTATAGCGACAGACCATACACAGATCAAACACCTATTTTTTTAGAATAACAGCGGTAGGTCATACATAAGTCAAACCCTGATTACATCAAATTCTTACAAAAAAATACACTTTCAAATATTCGAACACGAGCAAACTAACATTAACATCACGTGATGGAATCATCAAACTACACTCAGGTGCTCATTAATTATTATTATTTTTTAATTATATGCTTAATTATTAATATCATGTTATTAAAAAAGAAAACCTTGATTAATTACCACAAACCATGAACCAAAATATAAACATCTATCACCATTAAGAATAAGGTTATCCCTTATTTTGTTCTTTTATGATGATTTATATGTTTTATTTTCTATCTCAACATACCAAAAAAATTAGTATTAACCTTGTAATAGAACAATTAGATACTAAATGCTTCCCGCCAAAAGGCTTTATCGTGAAGCATACGGACATCTCATCTTTTATTTTATTTTTTTATTATCATTTTAGTAACAGCATGAGAATGAAAGGGACGTTCTTGTAAGATACCAAAACTACCCTCAGAAACCCCTCTATTTTTACAATCCTTGGACGGTGTTAATGAACCTCCGCGTGTCTTTCCCAGCTTTAGTTACAACAAAAATACGAGTTCAAAAGAGTCAACGACCGTAATTTGATCCGAAGTGGTTCTCTTTGTAAGATAATTCAATCGTTTTTGGTCTTTTTACAGAACAGACGTTGCATAAATAAAGCCCATATTCCAAAATCACCTGAAAGCTGAATTTAGCTTTGCTTTGATACTTCCACTTGAGAATAACCGCCTTTCAAGATATACCAATTTTAAATCCTCCTCTTTGGTAATTCTCTTTCTTTTTTCTCTGTAGCTCGCTCTCTTCTCTCGAAGAATGTAGACGAATATTTACAGAGATTTTTATCCAAGGATACCATTTTGTAGGTTTATTACCTTCATTTATATCATAGTTTAGAACTTTTGAAAAGGGTTCAGAAAAAGTTGGATTATGGCTGTACCAGGTATGGTTCTTTAATTCTATTTGAAATGGGTATGTTTTGTTCGGCCAATGGGAAAGGAGAGGAAATTTTGATGTTGTTTTCTGATGTGGGTTCGGCATGAAATTCCAATTTTGATTCATTTTTGTTTTCCACTGCTGAAAATGTTCTTATTTGTTTATTTACATTTGGTTTAATGTAGAGACAAGAGTAGAGGCTGAAGAAAACCCAAAAATGGAACAAAAACTTGTAAAAGAGAAGGAAAATGGGAAGGATAATGCTTCTCCTCGAGGAGTGTTGGAGATTGCTGTTTCTGGAGCATATTCTGACTGTAATAGCAGCAGCAGTCGTGAGTCGGTGGAGAAATTGGCACCTCTGAAAGCAGCAAATCGCGAAGGTTATGGTTCTCAATGGAGGAGCATAATGGTGAGCATTACGAAGAAGTCTGTTAGGAGATTCTCTGTCATTCCTCTGTCAACAAACTATCACTATACAAAGATTAATCTTTGGAAAAAATTGGCTCGAATTCAGAATTCTGAGGATGACGGGGATGATGGAGGAAGCTTACCACTCATTAAGCATTCGTGGAAGAATTTTGATTATGCAGAGCTTGCTGCTGCTACTGATAATTTCAATTCTGGTGAGAAAGGAATTTAAACTGCTTTGTCTCTCTTCTCAGTTTCTCACAGTTCCTCTTTTAACGGAAAACCCTTCTTAATTTTAGTTGGTGGAGGAGTTTTTCCACGCATTTGTTTGCTTAAATATTAAATAAACATTTATAACGGATTTTCTTGTAGGTTTTTGGTAATTTAATTTTTCACCTTGCTTATCAAAAGGGCAATTTCCTATCTCATATAATTTTCGTATAGAAGACTCTGTAAATGATCCTGAACCATGTTAAAAGGTTCGAATAGTTTTGATTATATAGCAAAAGAACAGTTGGTTAGCTTGTTTTTTGTCATCTAATAACATCTAATCACAGACCAATTCAACTTTTTGATCCATTTCAATGCCTTTGTCAACGTTTGAATCCTTTTGATTAGATGATTTCAATTTTCTCCACCTACTAAATCAACTTTTGCCTCTCCACTTTTCTTTTTATTGACTTCGATGGCTCGAATCGCGCATCATATGTTTGGCAGATAATTTGATAGGGAAAGGGGGGCATGCTGAAGTATACAAAGGGTGCTTATCTGATGGAGAAGTTGTAGCGGTAAAGAAAATAGTAAAGGATGAGAAAGAAGAAGACGATAGAATCAATGATTTCTTGTCAGAGCTCGGGATTATAGCACATGTAAACCATCCAAATGCAGCTAGATTGATTGGTTTCAGTACTGATAATGATTTTTACCTTGTCCTCCAATTTCTAAAACGTGGAAGTCTTGCTACTCTACTTCATGGTGCTGCTTCCGTTTCTCTACTTTTATGTCTCTCTTCTTCTTAAATTCTAGCTTGGTTGTAAGCAGTTTAATTTGACTGATGAGAAAATATTCGAGACTGCAGGCTCAGCGGAGTGTCTAGAATGGAAGAGAAGGTTTAAAATAGCATTAGGGATAGCAGCAGGACTGAACTATCTGCATCACGACTGTCACAGGCGCATTATTCACAGGGACATCAAGGCCTCTAACATATTGCTCTCAGAAGATTATGAAGCTCAGGTTTTCTTAAAAGCCTTTAAATATTTTAGTATTTAGCTTAAATTTGCATAAGGGTCTTATTTTTGTCCATAACATACAGATTTCTGATTTTGGACTGGCAAAATGGTTTCCGGAAAATTGGTCGTACCTTGTTGTCCTTCCAATTGAAGGAACATTTGGGTTAGGCATCCAACTCCAACGGTTTGTTATCAAGATCTATAAAAGTTGAACTTAAATATCTTGAACTGGCCTTGCAGATATTTGGCTCCAGAATATCTTATGCATGGAATTGTTGATGAAAAAATTGATGTATTCGCATTTGGAGTTTTACTTCTGGAGCTAATAACAGGCCGTCGTGCAGTTGATTCGTGTGGTCAAAGTCTTGTGATATGGGTATCATTCGCTTATTCTAAATCTTATACACTTTTAAGTAAACTTGCATAAGAAGTTAATATAACTTTGTGAGAATAAAGGCTGAATTATTAGGCCGAACCTGCGATTTTGTGGCTTGAGTACTTCCCTCTCTGGCCATATCTTTCACATTTGCCCAAGACTGCACTTTGTTTTTTGCTCTTTGCTCTCAATCAATTATGCTTATTTCAGTAGGCTATTGGACATTGCAATATCTATAAGGATTATGAATCCATTGTTATGTGCAGGCAAAACCACTGCTAGACACAAGTAATGTTAAAGAATTGGTAGACCCTCGACTAGGAGATGCTTATGATCCTACAGAAATGAAACGCACAATGTCGGCTGCTTTGTTGTGCATTCATCACTTGTCTACAACGAGGCCACAGATGAATCGGGTATGACCGGAAGAAGAATTTCTCTCTTTTTTTTGGTTTCAATTTAAAGCAATAAAGCATTGCACTTTCTTCATTCAATTCGAGTCTGTAAGATGCAAAATATTTGGAGTCTTTCAGGTTGTGCAGCTATTGAAAGGTGAGACTGGAAGGATTTGAAGCCAAAATCAATTGCCAGAAGGACAATCATGTTCGATGGTAATTATCAAGACTATACTTGTTCTAACTACCTCAAGGAGCTCAATCAACATGCAACTTGTGTTGGGATAAACACTTAGTAAAAAAGTACTTTTGTTGCATCTGCTTTCTATTGTATGTATTCCTTTATGCAAGTTTAAGAATGGAATGTGAGTATGGCCCCTGCGGTGAGCGCGACTGAAGTCAATATGGTTTGGTTTCTTTTTTAATTTTCTTTCTTTTCCCTTTTTTTAAATCTTTCTGAGTTGTATGCTATATAATCTAAAGAAAAGACGAGCAAAAAAGAATGCCAATGAACTTTTTGAATATACAGAAATAAACAAGAATTGAACATCATTTGGGTGATTATAAAGGAAATTGCAAGTACTGTATATGGCTTTATGGGGGATTGCTCTGAGGAAAGGGGATTGAATGATCCATTTGGAACAACATTGTTATGCTGAAGTGGAAAATACAAAATAAAAATAGTTCTTATCAAATTTTGTGATAAAATAAATTATTCATGTGACATTTGTTAATAATGGTCATATGCGAAATATTTATTGATTATGATATTACACTATTAATATATAATAAAGTAATACTTATTAATAAATGTGAAATAGTTTATCACATTAATTGGAACAAAAATTTTATATTTTAATATTGCAAATATAATTTTATTTCGGGAACCATCATTAGATACTCACCTTTTCATGTCAATTGTAATTTTGATATGGTTATAAAAGAAGATATTTTAAATATTTAGAGTAGGCCTTTTTTTGAAAGTAAATATTTAAATTAAATTTTCGTTAATGATTAATTTCGAGGTGGGTCGAACAAATATTCAACTCATAAAATAAAAGAAATTGTTTTAAATTTAATTAAGAAAATGAAAATACTCTAAAATTGAACAAATCCCATCTGTCATTGTCCTCACAACCCACCTCATCTTCTTCCCTAACCAACTCACACAAATGGCAGCAGCATTTGTAGTTCAAATGGCTCTAATAACTTAACTTAGCAATCTTTTATTCTAAACACTATCTCAAAACAATCTCTAACCAAGCTTTGAAAAAAACCGAACCACAATTCAAACTAGTCACCACCTGGCTGAAGTCGCCCAGCTTCTGGCTCGAACCAAACCCACACCAGACAAACCCAAATACAAAGCTATAGCCAAATGCGCCTTAATGCAAGTTAACCTTCGCATCATCAACGTTGGGATTTGACAAAGAACTGGAAAAAAAATAAAATAAAATTAGTTCAAAATTTGTATACTTCATTCAGGAGTTTGATCAATATCGTTTAATCTAACGATAAAGGTTAAAACAATCTTATTCTAGAAATCTAAGGAATTACTTAAATAACTGATTTTATTTAAAACAAAAAAAAGTTGCGAAAGTATTTTCTTTGATAATATATAGAGAGTATCTAAATATAAAATTCTAAATAAAAACAAATTGAAAAGACTAAAATATCCCTAAAATAATTATGGGTCCCAAACAAATGTTGAATATAAAAATTAGGCTCATTTTTGTACAGGCTTATGTAGGTCCAATTGCTCCATGTACTCTGTTGCTAGCTAGTCCGTATCAATTCCCTCCACTTGAGAAGAACTTGTCTGTGAGTTGTCATTAGAAGAATGATATAGATATATGTCAGCCACATTAAAGGTCTTTGAGATCTTCATATCGTCCGAGAGATCAATGACATATACATTGTCATTAATCTTGTGTATGACGGCAAACAGACCATATGTTTTCTAGTCAAGCTTCCTTTAGCCACCTCTTCTCTCTTTTCAAAGGTACACTATTACCATATCTCTCACCTCAAAAGATTTATGACGTATGTATTCATCAATAGCTGCTTTGTGTTTGACATTAGATGTTGCAATATACTCTTAGACCTGTTGCTTCACCATGTTGCTAGTGCAATATTCTTATTCATATCCGTAGGCAAAGAAATCAAGTCAATAGTATAAGTAGGTACCTTCTTGTAAACAACAACAAAAAGAGTCATTTGGATACAGTTATGAATCGTGCTGCTATTAGCAAACTTAGCTTGCACGAGAGCTAAATCTCACATTATTTTTTTCTTTTCACAAAAAAATTACAGAAGACTTTTAAGTGTCTAATTCACCACCTTAATCTAGCCATCGGTCTAGGGGTGAGCAGTGCTACTATATTAGAGCTCAGTGTTGAACTTTTTTCATAACGTAGTCTAAAAGTGTGCCAAAAACTTAATAACTCTATCTGAAGTGATAGATTTTGGGATCCTACATAATAGAACTATCTCTTGAAAAAATAGCTTTTTAATATGCAATGCATCACTAGTATGCCTGAAAAGAATAAAATTCACCATCTTCGAAAACCTATCAACCACAACAAATATAGAGTCAGCATTATGCTATGTCCTCTCAAGACTGCTGTAGGATAGGTAACGGCATGTAAAGTCTTGAATTTAGCACTTATTTCTTTTGCGTCTGACAGACATGATACTTTTGCACCATACGTCCAACTTTTTTCTTTAATTAAGGCTAATAAAATCTTACTTTTAGGCTAGCAATAGTCTTAGCTTTTTTCAAATGTCCTTTTAATCTTCCACCATGAATTTTTTTAATCAATTTTTTCCTGAGAAAAGATTGGGGTATACATAATTTGTTCTCTTTGAACATGTAACATTCTTAAAATTCGGTAATATTAACGGCAGATAATAGATTCCACTATCATCTTAAGCCTATTTAACTGATCTAACATACCTAAATTTATCATGATATGCATCTAATAATAATGGATA
>JAWDEX010184772.1:0-13527 GCA_035221805.1 Trichilia hirta | reverse complement strand
TAGTACCCGAATGTAATCCCATTCACTAAATACTTATCAAACTCATAACTTAAGTTAATCTAACATTTAATTCCATACTTTCTTACTAATCACCTCAAATGCATGCTTAATTAACCAATTTAGAAATCCAAATATTAAGATTCCTTAATACTTAACTAATCCTAGATTATAACTTTTATTATACTTTAATTTAAACTCAAATGGGTTATGAATCTAACTAAAAAGTAGTCTAAAACTTATAAAAGCTGGGTATTTTTTTATCTTTGAAAATTCTCAATTTACTCCCAAATCCTAAATTATCTCTTCCACTATCATCCTTCAAATCCTTGATCTAATAAGAAATTATTAGTTTCTACTAGTGAAAAATGTTGATTTTTAGAGTTCTTTAACAAGAAATAGGAGATTAATTGGTAAAAAAATAAAGAAATTAGAAGAAATTAAAAATGATAGGTTCTGAGTATATTTTTCTGAGGTTGTGAATGTGTTTACAAAGAAGAGGAAGAGAAATAATCTAAGTTAGCCCCTTTTAATTCCATATACATGCAAATATATTGAGAAAATACTAAGTTACCCTTGAAAGTATGAAAGGAATGGTAAAGAATACACTTGGATTGGATAAAATGGACCTTTCACAAGTGAAAAATTCTGGTTTCTAAGGTTATAGCGTAATTTTCGCATAAAAGTATCGATACCATTGCCTTGGGTATCAATATATTTGAATTTTTCTTTAATTTGACGTACTTTTCGTTAAAATGTATTAATACTTTCATCTAAGTATTGATACATTTGTTTGGATATTGATACTGTTGATTTTTCTTAATTTTAGACGTTGTTTTCATTAAAATGTATCGATACTTTTACTAAAGTATTGATCATTTGATATGGTGTCATACTTCCTTCAAAATCGCTTATTTTTTCAAAAAGTATTAATAGTTTTGCCTATGTATCGACACTTTGAATTGTAGGTATTGATACTGTAACTTTTAGTATCGATATATTTACTAATTCTTCAATTTTCAGCCAATGTATCGATACTTTTGAATGTAGGTATCAATATTGTAGCTTTTAATATTGATACCTTTATTGTGCCTTCAACCTGTGTATCGATACCTTTTTTATACTCTTTAACCTATGTATCGATACTTTTAAAACAAAGTATTGATACTTTTGATACATTCTGTTTTTTTCAGCCTATGTATCGATATATTTGAGATGATGTATTGATACTTTTAATGTATCATGTATTTCTTGGCCTATGTATCGATCTTTAGGGATTTGGAGTATCGATACTTTTAACTCTGTATAGTATGCGCCTCTCTATTGTAATACTATGTATTATGTATCGATCCATTTGAAATAATATATCAATACTTTTGACTATTCATGGATGTTTTGGAAAAAATCTCACTCAAATCCCTTAGAAAAATTTCACACAAAACCCTAAAATATTGTCCAAGTCCACAATTAACTTTAAATACTAATTTCTCACTCATTTTAACTCTAATTTCACTCGTTCTTATTTCTATACGATTCTATTTCTATTCTCTTTCAATATAAACAAATGAAACATTTTATATAGGCCATTATCACCTAATTTAACCTACATTATCACCTAAACATGAAAATGGCAAAAATAATATTCTTAACTTAGTAAAATAACGAAAATATTTTTGAACTTAAATACGAAGTATTATACATTTAGATTATTTAAAAATTATCATTCTAACTCTTATAAAATATCGTTAACATCTATAATCTACTCTAATGTAATTTTCTCTTTCATTCGAATTTTAATTTTACTCATTTTTTTATGCGATCACATTTTTATTATCCTTCAATAAAAACAAATAGTTTGTCAATTTAATTTTTCAATCGATAAAAATTTATAGAAACTCGTGTGTAAAAAAGTACCTCATAAAAATTTTTCTAAACTTAACTAACTTCGTCAAAAACTTTTTAAACACCTAATATATATTAATATAATTTTATTTAATTAATAATATTTTTCGAATATAAAATTTTAAAAATAACAAAATTATCCTTAACTTAGTGAAATAGCAAAAATAATCTTAAACTTAAATACGAAGTATTATAATTACAATGTCTCAAAATATTATATAATACCATACGATCATAAGATTTTAGTTTTATCCTTGAAATATATTTTTTTAAATTTGAATTTATTCAGCCCCCATCACATGAAAATGTGAATAAGAGTTGATAAGTTTAAAATTCGTATATGATGCGGACCAATATGAGTTTAATAAAATTAGCATATATTCGGCCCACAATTTGCATTTTCTTAATATATATATATATATATATATATTGTTATTACTTTTAGTTAATAATAAATTAAATAATTGTCCATTATTAATTGTTGTTAATCACTACTATTCAAATTTTTTTATATTATTTTACATTAAATTGATATTATTAAAATTGTCATTTAATTCTCTATCCATATACTATTATAATTATAGTATAGTAATAAATTATTACATATATAATTGAATAAAAATTTTAATAATATCAATTTTAACTCGATGAGATATTATAGACAAGTGCCTAACGCCAAGGCTATTTTCAGTTGATTGTGGTAATTTTGATATTTAAATTTATTTCGATTTAAGATATTTAAAAAGCAGCATGCAGTAAATCTAACTTGCATTTGTATATAATTAAATTTGGTTTTAATATGATTTTCAATCAAAATATCGATGTTCGGATGCGAGTTCAGAATCACCAATAAATTTGGTTCTAATATGAATTTCAATCAAAATATTGGCGTTCGGATTCGAGTTAGAATCACCAATATAAAGTCTAGATTTGAATTTTTGTTGTTACTATATATGGTGGATGTGGCACGTGATCAATTGAAGTAGACATGGAGTCGACGACATGATTTTCCCATGGAGTTTTCCATCAGAGAATGTGGGCTGAATTTTTATGCCCCAAAGCTTTTATATTTTATTAAATAAAAACATACTTTATAATAGATCCCTACAACCGTTATCCTTATAGTCTTGAATTTTGATCAAATGTCTCATTCTAACACTAATGAATTAAAATATATTTAATAAAAACACAAAAAATTGAACATTATTTGAAATTTTATAAGAATTTCAATATTTGAATGTAATTAACCACGTATTATTTAATAACCTTCTGTTTTTACAGTAAATGTAATTAGAGGAATGATAAATAACTTTTCACTTTCAAACAATTACAAATTCCTAATTACATTTTCATTAATAATACATGTTCTCTCAAATTTGAAGCTACCGATATATACCTATGATGATTTTAAAAATACCCTTTACATATACTCACGTGATAAATATTTTCTCAAATTTAAAATTGATAACAAATATTTTTTTTTATAGTTTCAAATATATAAAAATTTTATTATAAAAATACATAAATATAAGAATTTTTAATTTTATGTATTTTAATTTATAAATTATTTGTGTCTTCAAACTATAAATTCTATTATTAAATTTTATATATTTTGTTTAATTTTATGTACTTTTAATTTGAAAATTTTTTATTTTCTTCAAATTATAAATTTTATAATTAAATTTTATGTATTTTTAATTTATAAAATTTTCATGTTCTTTAAATTATAGATTTTATAATTTAATTTTATGTATTTAACTTATATATTTTTTTATGAATTTTTAAATATTTTTTGAATCATAAATTTTATATATTTTTATGTATTTTTAATTTATGATTTTTTATGTTCTTTGAATTATAAATTTTATTAATTAATATTTATATAATTTTATGTATTTTTAATTTTATATATTTCTCAAATTATAAATTTTATAATTAAAGTTTATGTATTTTATATAATTTTGTATATACTTTTATGCATTTTTAATTTATGAATTTTTATGTTTTTAAATTATAATTTGTCATTAAATTTTATATATATTATATATATAATTTTGCAATAAATTTTATATATTTTTAAAATTATAAAAAAATATTTATCATCTGCTTTAAATTTAAAAAGATATCTATTACGAAACTATAATTAAAAGGATTTTTTTTAAGTTATTTATTATCGGTTTTAAATTTAAGGGATATTTATAAAAAAAAAAAAAGAGTAAAAATATTTATAATTATTTAAAATTATAGGGTACTTATGGTTATTCCAATGTAATTACGTAAGAATGAGTTTCCATGTGATTCCATTCACATTTTTGCCTGTAAAAAGGGTCCACGTCATTTTGTCCTTATCGGGAAAGATAATGTAGAATTAGAAATGGCAACAAGGCGGGCACTTTTGCCTCTCTTTCTATTTTATCGATTTCATCAATAATATTGTACACTTAATTTTTCTACCTTACTGATATCAATGTAATTACGACGTTTAACCTTAGCATACTGTACAATTGCCATCGTCATGATCTTCATTTGTTATATGGGGCCCACGTGAGGGAGATTCAACAAACTGAAGATGCATAAAAAAATGTCATTTAGTAATTTATTCTTCTTCCGAGTGAAGGGAAACACAATGCATGGATTTGAGGTCAATAATCGATAATCGAGGGCCTTCGTCACAACCTTTATCTGATTTTCGATGTGTCCAACATGATCAAATCTAACGGATCATTAGATCATCTGCTTGAAAAATCATAAATTTTACAATGTGATTATTGATGAGAAATGGAAATATATAAACGAAGCGAGGGTCCATTGCACATGCTCGACCTCAAACGTAGCCTATAAATCCATCTTTCAAAAAACAAGCGCGCCAATTTTCTCCATGTTGGACAGCCTAAGCCAACTTCCGTATTAGCCCTCTATATCCTACCAAACATACGTATAATTGAATGTCGGGTGGAGAGTAAGAGAGTAAATTTAACCAGCCCCAGGGTTCACGGGAATTTTATGTTGCGTCAGGTCAAAATTTAATACTATTATAACTACTAGGATCATATTGGATATTTTTTCTTATTTACTACATAAGGCCTGCATTGACTAAGCCAAGAAACCAAGTATTAATTTTTATTTAAAAAAATAATAATATTAATAAATTGTGAAAGGATGGTCCTAAATTCGTGGGGGACTAGGGATAGATGTTACCTTACGTTGATGTTGACAATAGTGATATGGTTATATAGGTAGCAGTAAGATGGCAACTTGTGTGGAAAAGATAATGGTGATGCCAATTATTTATTATAAGCATAAAAATTTTTAAAATATATTAGATATTATTAATTTTCATATTTATTATTCAAAAATAAAACTATAAAATATAATTAGTAATTTTAACTTTTTTGTACACTCTCCAATTTTTTAACTAATATTAAATAAATTTAGATTGCATTTATTCCACAATAATTGTAAATCTAGAATAATAAAATCAATTTTAAACATGTTCTTAATATATTATAGATTTAGACAAATAATAACTATCATTTATTTTTATAAGTTTTAAGTGGGTGGGATATCCTTATACGTTAGTAAAATGCTACATTACAAGTGTTGCAATTTTGGACAATCAATAAAATTATGCACCCAACTCCGTATTGTTTCAATATTTCAGGCGTAGAGATGAAATGAATTTTATTTTGCAATGCAACATACGATTTGGAGATATAATAAGGTTATTAATGGGTTGAAATTTCAAAACGTATTACCTACAAAAAAATTACTACGGTTCAACATACATCAGATTCAGTTTCCAAGGAAAATAAATGATTCATAATTTTGAAATTGAAAATAATAAGCATTAGTCAGAGTACGGTTTGTTAATAATTTAATCTCATAAAATTTTTATATTTGTTATTTATAATAATTATTAATATTTAATATAATAATTAATAATAAATTTTAATACGTTAAAAAATAAACCTTATCATATATAAATATTTTAAAAATACTCATTAATAAAATTTATTAATTAACATATAATAATTTGAGAATCACATAAAAAATTATTTTTTATGTTATATACATGTTTGCCACTACCCTCTACTATTAATTAGTTACTTTAACCGATAAAAATATCATTATTAAAGTCTTATTATTACTGTTTAATGATCTAATGGCTGTTGTAAATAAAAATCATTAAAGCTTATTTATTATTTTATTTTATTTTATTGACGTATTTATTATTTTCACTAATACATTGAGCCATGTGGCAGTTTCAATATTTAATTACTGCATCAAAATTTGAACAACTAATATGGTAAGAAATCACAGTACATCATACAGAATTTAATTCGGTTTGAATACGTACATTTACATGGCAACGTTAATGCATACCAAACTTTGGGATGCAAAATTTATTGAATATGTGTGATTTTAAAATTTTAATTTACATTTTAAAATACAATAAACTTTTTTACTATTCAATTATTGTGTTTTTATTTTATTAATAAGTAATTGTTAACCCATAATTGTCCTTGTATAATTATGATAATAGAAAAATTTTTGTTAAATATTTCGAATTTAATTTATATAAACAAAATATCTGTAAAAATCACATGACTGTTATTAGAAAAAACATTTTATTTATTTATTTGTTAGGAATTTACTTTATGGTTTATGTGATATACCCTTGCAAGTCTTTGACCAAAACTTTTTCTTCAACTCAAAGGCTAAAACTGTAAATTAACTCCCGACTGTACTTACCCCAAATCTACAGTGTCAGTAACGAAATTGTCGTAAAAAGCCAAAATGGAACGGGCTTATTACAGCACATCAGACGCATCGTTACGAAGATTACATTACATATACAGTATATTCTTGAATCTCTTCTCTTTTTAAACGAATAGAAAAAGTGAAAAAAGAATAAATATAAAATATAATAAGGAGAAAAATTCCATCTAACCGTAAACATTAAAGAGAAAGGGAGAATAGGTATAGGATGTGACCAAAGATTCAACAACCGGGCGCGTTACTTTCTTTAAAGCGGAGGAATAGTTTATAGTCATGTCTGTAATACAAACAGTTGTTTCAGAAGTGGGGTTTGGTTGCGGGTTCTTGAGTCTTGGTTGTTGTGGTGTTTGATTTATTCCTACGAGAAAATCCTTAGACTACTTACTCGTACTACCGCCTTCCCGCTTATTTCATTTCTCGAATCTCATCTTGGATTATGCTAAGCTACCGTGTGTTGTATATGCAATACTCACTCACATATTGAGACGCAAACTTTAACACGACAGACTAAAGTAGATTAGATAGTGAGAGATATAGATGTCTGTATTTACGTTGTAAGAAAGATATATGTGGTGGTGTTTCTTGTTTAGTAAACATGGACACCCCGGAGAAGTCTTCGCAGATCGTTACACCGCTCTCTAAATTTGAGGTGATAATATGAAATTCTTTCTTTTTTCAGCATTTTTTGAGGGTGAAGTGGGTCTTTGTGTTTGTGTGATTTGGTTTGGTTCGTTGCATGTAGTTTGATCGGTTTCTCGGTGGGCTGACTTTCCTGGTTGCGGTGGATTCGAGTTTCTGTTTGTTGAATTGGGTGGTTTTAGATAGAATTCTCTTGTTTGTGTGGTTGTAAATTTTGGACAGTGGCTTTACCCTTATCTGAATGCTGAATTGTAGTTCCGTGTGATGCAGATCTCCAGTTTTAATCTCAATTTTACCAATATATACTAACATTTGCTGTATTTTGCTTCTGGGTTGTTGTGGCCTTGAAGTTAGTTGTTTGCTGTGTTCATCTCTATATTTGTATAAATTTACTGAGCACAATTCACTTACGACCTTCCTTTGGCAAGATAATTTCATTCTGCACTTCATGTAAATTTTTTTCCCATCTACCAGCAAAGGGGAGTATATAGTGGTTCAATTTAAGATTTTAACCGCGATTTCCCCTACTTTTCTGCAAGATTTGAATTTATACGATGAATGAGGGCAGGAGATACTTTGAGCCCAAATTTTCTCAAAGATTGTTACAAATATCCTTCATGGAAGGGTTCAGGCCCTATTGTATTCGGTTTCAGAATTTGCTAACTCAGATTTTGTTAGAATTCATTGTTTCCAATAATTTGGCTGCATTTTGTTAAACGTCAGTGTCGAACTGGTGGGTTTTACGCATACATCTTGGGATAAAACATCCCTCGTGTATTTTGGTTTTATTTTTTCTTTTGACAACTTTTGATAACTGTATGTCTCTCGAGTTTCAGATTTATATTTTAAGATATTCTGCGTGTAAAAGTTTTTGTAAATCAAGAAATCTTCAATTTTCTCTTTTCAATATACTTGAATCGATTCATTGCGTTAAGATTCTATTTTTCTTGTTTCTGCGCATTTTTATATGACCTCTGTGATGAGGAGATCTTTGTGATTGCTTCTTTCTTTTACTAAGAATGAATCTTTTTCCACTACTTTCAGGATTCCCCAGTCTTCAACTATATCGGCAGTCTCTCTCCCATCAAACCTGTCAAGTCCCTGTCTGTTACGCAGACATTCAACTCGCTGAATTTTGCATCCCTACCATCAATTTTCACTTCACCTCATGTCAGCTCTCACAAGGAAACTAGATTCTCTAGAAGGTAATTGACTAGATACCATTTCAAGTTTCAAAGTTTCCCAATTCTTCTCTAACTTTTTATTTGCAGGAATAATTGTCTGGGTACATCTAAACCTGAATTATCTCCTGAAGATGGTAGCAAAGCCTGTACAAATAATGGCGTAGCAGCTGATGCATCTCAGGTGTATGATAACTCAGCTGAACTACCAGAAAATTTTGACCCTGCGGTTTCCAGTGAAGAAGTCTCTGCTGAGGCTTCCAGCGATTCAAAGTTTGCAATTGAGCTTCCACGAGCCTTAAAATATGATTGTGGAAGCCCTGGCTGTGATCCAAGCCATTGTGGTATTGAGACAAATTGTGTGTCTGAGTTGGCTAGCAGATCTGCATCAGTTGTTCCATTTGTTCAAGAGACCTCTGAACATGTTCCATCTAAAGGTGAAGTGCAATTACAGGGGACGGGCCAGATGGAGCAAAAAAAAGAAATGAGAGGATGTGACTGGGAGAATTTGATTTCTGATGCTGCAGATTTGTTAATTTTTAATTTCCCCAATGATTCAGAGGCCTTTAAGGGCCTAATTCAGAAATCAATGGACCCTGGGGCAAGGTGTGCTTCTGTTACACCACGGTTCTTGCAAAATGACTTCAGTGGGGAGCCAATAATGCACATGATTTATCCGGTTGGTTCTGATCAACAGCATGAAATGGAAAATCAATCTACTCAACCAGGAGAAACCGGTATCCTGAATGAATTAAACCAGGCACAGGATAGCCCTGATGATGATCTGGATGAGTGCTTAACAGGTGATCCAAGTGGTAAAGTTGGCGCTGCTTTGGGAACGAGTATTCCAGTATCCTACAAGGTAAAAGTTGCAACTTGCTTCTGTTATGAATTTCTGCTGCACATAAAATTTATTATATAACTTACATTTGTTGTTTGTTTGTTGAAGCTTAGTCTATCTTGAAATAAACATTTGCTTCTTTTCATCTAAGCATTTATTTGTCAAGAACAGAAGGTATGTAAACAGTTCATGTTGATTTCGTCTTGTATACAGCCCATTTCTAACTTGCATCGGGGTATGCTAAGGCGCTGTCTAGATTTTGAACTGGTGGTACGCAGGAAGAAATTAGATGATGGTTCAAACTGTAGTTCTTCTATGGTATTGCAATCTGAGGAAAAGATTGTGTCCAAAGATAAGCAACTTGTGCCCCTTAAGCCTAGCAGCAGCGAGTTTTCAAGGTGCACTTTACCTGGAATTGGTTTGCACTTAAATTCTTTGGCAATATCTTCTCAAGATAATAAAACCATCAGGGCTGATTCTTTGTCTACGGGAAGACAGTTGAGTTTGCCTAGCTCTACCCCCTCGTTTCATTCTCCTAAAGCAATTGAAGATCCTCTTCATGAATCTTTAGCTTCAGCCACTACGCAAACAGACATGGTTGCCGTTGAAAATGGAGTTCTGCTTGCAGAAGATGCTTCTCTGACATCTGCACATTTAGCCGGTGAAGAGTATAATCAGAGTAGCCCCAAAAAGAAAAGGTATGTAACATTTGACAAGATAATATTTATTTAATACCATAGCATTCATTTTAGTGCATCTCCTTACCTTTTACTTTGTTTATCTGTTCTTACAATATGATTTTATATTGCATTCAGGCGTAGGATGGAAAGTGCTGGAGAAGGTGATGCTTGCAAGCGTTGTAATTGCAAGAAATCCAAGTGCTTGAAACTGTAAGTCGCTACTAAATATTTTGATTCAGAGAATATTGTTCTTTTGTCCAAGCTGCCTAACCAGCTGACAGACAGGTTTTCAGTTATAGCATCTGATGTTTAGTTAGTGGCCCAAATGTAGCTGCTCAATATCATATGAATATTTGTAGATGCTAATGCTGAACATTCTTTCCTTAAATAATATATATGAACTAGAGCTCTCACATGCCATGGACGATTGCTGTGAGCAAAACTTGAAGATTGAATCTGATAATAATTGATTTTGTGTTGCATCTCAATGTTTCAAGATCTGCTGCTCTCTTGAATAATTTACCTTTTGCTATGTTCTCTATTTATCTTTTCTCTCTCGTCCACTTTGCCATCGTTATCAATGGGGCCAATTCTATATCTATTTCCTCATTTCTTTATCCCATATATTTCCTGAATGTTTTCAGTAAAAAATAATTAAGGAAATTGGCATTAATTACTTCCATGTGTTATACTTATCTTGCAGTTACTGCGAATGCTTTGCTGCTGGGGTGTACTGTATAGAGCCATGTTCTTGTCAAGATTGCTTTAACAAACCTATCCATGAAGATACTGTTCTTGCAACTCGCAAACAGATTGAGTCTCGAAACCCACTTGCATTTGCTCCCAAAGTGATTAGGAGCTCTGATTGTCTGCCTGAACTTGGGGTTAGATTTTAAGCTGACCTTATACTGCTTAATCAGCAATATGAAGCTGCTCTTTAACCTGATTGCTATTTGCACTTGCAGGAAGACTCCAGCAAAACCCCAGCATCAGCAAGGCATAAAAGAGGATGCAACTGCAAGAAATCAAGTTGCCTAAAGAAATACTGTGAATGCTTTCAGGTTTCGATCTTGGATATATCTGATATTCTTTTGATGTTCCAAATGAAGTGATTAAGAAAGAGTGGCATCATAATTTTTTTGTAGGGTGGAGTTGGGTGCTCCATTAACTGCAGATGTGAAGGGTGTAAGAATACATTTGGCAGAAAGGGTGGTGAGTGTGGCCTTAATGCTTGCATGCCCATTTAGTGCATATTACTTTTGAAAACATTACTTTATTATTTTTTTTATGGGTTAAACTCTGTGCTGACATTATTTTTGAGACATTTCTTATAGTCCTTCATGTGTCGTTTTGGAATTTAGTGTCTGTACTAACGGAAACAGAAGCTGAAGCAGAAGAAGAAGAAGAAATGGAGGTGTCTGAAAAGGGAGACAAAAATTTGCAGAAAATTGAAATCCTGAATAATGAAGAGCAGAATACAAGCTCTGCTCTTCCAACCACACCATTACGGCTTTGCAGGTGTCATGTTTGAACTTTTTGTTGTCTTGTAAAGTTACATTCATTGCTATTAACCTTTAAATGATATCTATATTTCAGATCACTGGTCCAGTTGCCATTTTCATCGAAATGTAAACCACCTCGATCTTTACTAGCTATTGGATCCTCTTCTGGATTCTATAATAGCCCCCAGAATGGGAAACCCAGTATTCTCCAATCTCAACCTAAGTTTGAGACGTGTCTTCAAACTACCCCAGAGGATGAAATTCCTGAGATTCTACGGGGCAATTCCTCTCCTAGCAGTGGCATCAAGACTTCGTCTCCCAACAGTAAGAGGGTCTCTCCACCAAACACTATCCTGGGGTCATCCCCTAGTAGTCGGAGAAGTGGGCGGAAGCTGATATTACAGTCTATACCTTCCTTTCCTTCGCTCACTCCACAGCACTGAATATAAAGTTGAAGGATGAAATTCTTTATATCTTTGTTCTTCTAAGAGGTATGCTGTTCATTGATAATGAGGTAGTTTTCTGTATCTGTATAATAATTAATGACAGGTAGCTATCATAGTATTAGCAAATGTAAGCGACTTTGGTAAAATATGGTATCTTAATTTGTGTCTTTATCCTAAGATAAAATCTTACATTTTATTATTGTTCTAAATGTAAGCGATGTTCATGGAGTTGAGTGCACAAACTAGATGGGAATGAAGGATGAAGTTTATTGTCGATGCAAACTTTCACATGCAGTATTTTATTGGACCCTTATGCCTTTCCTGTTTCTTGTTTCCCTGTGAATTGCCTAGAAGCATTCAAAGATAACAAGAAAATCTGTATTCACATTTGAGAAGAAAAACTTGCATCTTTGCTGAGTCATGTTCTACGTTACGCTGAGTAGTTTACCTCGGAATGTGAGTGCTTGTCGGTTGGATTTACGGAGCTTGTGAATCTTCACTTCAGCTGGCTAGGCAAGTGGAAATTGGAGAAGAATACGTCGAAAAGGTGCACGCTTCGCATGAAACCAAGGGGAGTAATTACAATAATTCATGTATTGATACATTATTGTACTATGCAATGTAATTTTGAGGGATGTGTATACTGTACAAAATAAAACTTAAAACTTAATTTTACAATTTATATTTTAGTTTCAAGTTTTGCGGTGTATAATAGACTCCTCCCTCAAAATTGCGTGCATAGTATACATGTAGAGAAAACAAGAACAGGATTTTACAGTCGTTTCAGCATAGCACGCCAACTTTACTGCCCAGTTCCTCTATCGGCATTTCAATTTATTCGGCTTGGTCATGAATGTTCTAAGCACATTGGTGCGGATAACCGATGGAGGAGTTTGAGGATCAAATTTAGTGAAAACGGTACATTGTTTAACATAAAGTCCATGAGCATAAATAACATTTTCACAAGAAAAGGGAAAACTCCAGACATATTATGATAGGAAATGCTTATTATTTATAATATTGTGAGGTAAATTTTATAAAAAAGAAGAAAAGTTTTTGGTACAATTGAGTTAACCATTTATCATTCCCTAAAATTCAGTTGGGCTGGACTAGAAAAGGATAATGGATTTTTTAATGGGTGTAAACAATAAAACTTAGGTCATAATTAACTTTGTCTTGTGGGCCTGGTGGTCGTCGTTGCTAGTAAACTAACTTTAAAAGTAGAACAGAGGTGTTCGATATACACTTAAGTTAGCGGACTCTTCAACTAATAATATTCAGAATTCTGTAATTTTATCTCGCACCAATTAACAGCTTTAAAGTTACCTTAATTACACATTAAGTTTATTAATCTAGCTACATTTTCTAATCTTAAAGGATTAATCATTGTCATAATTTAATTTTATCCTCTGTAAATTTTATTCATGATCGAGGTGCCGAATTTGTGATAATAACATGAGGCTTAATTTTCAAATTATTTTGTCAAAATTATTTGATAAGTTTGTTTCTTGGCTCAAGGCGCCGAATTTTGATAGTGATGTGTCTATATTTTCAAACTAA
>JAWDEX010184761.1:0-13528 GCA_035221805.1 Trichilia hirta | reverse complement strand
GTCAAGATACCAAATACTTTCCTCATAATTTTTTACTCCCATAAAGCATGAATAGAATAGACTTTCTTCCTTGTCTTCACTGGTTGTTTCTTGAAAGTTTGCCATTGTCTTTCTTTGCCTACAGTGTTTGGCTATGTGTCAGAACCTTTTGCAATTATAACATTGTACATCATCCTTGTACCAGTAGTCTTGCTCAGCATGATTCTTCCTTTTACAAAATCTGCACTCAGGATATTTTTGCTTTCTGATGATTATTGTGGCCTTTGTCCACGACCTTTGCTGCTTGCACCTCTTCCATAAAATCCTCTTCCTCTGTTAGTTGCGTTGCGTCTTCCTCTTGAACCAAAATTTGTTTTCGTCTGAAAAGCTTGCTCTGCACTATTTTTTATGTCTACTCTTTGCAGCCTGTGCTCATGAGACTCTTAATTTTGATTCTATAAGGATATAAATAATAAAGAGAAAATAGATAATAATAATATCTCATATAAAATTAAGAGTCCATAACAATAAAAAAATAAATTCACGAAATATTATAAATTATATAAAAAAAAACCATGAACTCAATTATTTAACACATTTTCATCATCTCTTACTTCTCCGTTTAATATTTTATCTTCAGGAATATACTTAGAATAGAAAAAAATTAATCAATTAAAATAAAAGCAAAACATTAAGTATACTTTTTGAAAAACACATTATAATAAAATATAAAAACCCTAATGTTATTATTATTGTTTTTACTACTGCTACTACTATTTATTTTTTAAATTATTATTATTATTATTATAAGGTTTCTTCTTCTTCTTTTACTTTCTAAATTTATTAATTTTTTCCATTTTATCACTTTTTTTAATTTTACATATTCTTTGACTTTTAATGACAACTGAATATCCATCAACTATTCGAATATTAAAAAATATATTTTTTATTTTATATTATTTTGTGTTTAATGCTTCTAGTCCACTGATCACGAATATCAAATTTAGGATTTAACTCTTGGGATACGTATCTTAGGTTAGAAAATAAATAATATAACTTAGGATATTTATAAGTTGAGAGATCATTGATTTCTTTGAAGACATTTAATAGACGTAATGAATTACTAATTCTCGATTTTAGATACATATATCGAAATCAAGATTTAGGGATATAGTCGACTGAACGCTCAAGAGACATGGTTGATTAGATTCGAATTCTCATCATTTAAACTCAAAAATGATTAGATAATAAATAGACATGAAAATATTATTAGGAGTTATGTGAAATCAATTCTCTAAATATTTCAATATTAATTTAATTTCATTTTCGGTTGCATCTCCATTTTATTTCATTAATTACAATTTTAGATTAATGTTTACCATTCTTTAATTAATTTTTTGAATAAAATTGGTATGAATTGATCTATAGTAATTAATAAAATTTAGCAAAACTTTTAGAGGACAACAACCTTACATCTCACTTTATTATCAAAACTTGATACTATACACTTTGCCTAATAATATTCATAGCATTTACTTGTTATTAGGAGCTTATTACAAGTTACAACTAAAGAAGTATGGCCTTTATAAAGTACTAAAGAAGATCAATGATAATACACATATGATCAACCTTCCTGAAGTAATGAGCATCTCACATTTTTAATGTATCGCATTTAGTTTCATCCTACGATTCGGAGGAGACTAATGTGGACATTATGGCTTAACCTTTCTTGGCCCAAAGAGACTTGCCAAGTCTTCATTGCGGAGTAAAAACAGAAGGAAACAACTAACGACTAGGGGCTTGGGTTTTGCAGCAAGCATTTAGGCTGTTGCAACACCAAGAAAGAAGAAAAACAGCAAGGAATGAAGGATTGCGGTTGCAACGAGCATTTACTCCACAGCAGCAGCAAGACAGAAAGAAAATAGCTGAGAACCCGAGACTTGGAGCTGCAATGAGAATTCTTGTCGCTACAACGCCGCCTTGCAATTTAGGCCTTTTTATCTCGTTTCTATTTTAGGTTTTACATAGGTTACCAAGTTAACAAACTATCTATCTATATATATAGATATAGATATATATATATCCATGTAAGGCCATTGGCCAGCTTTTAGCCTCCATTTAATAAAATTTCATTTCTCAAAGAGATTTAACTCTAGTTTTCTTGGTGAATTACGAAATTTTTGATGAATTCGAAAATTGTTTGAGTTTAAACATGATTTGGGTTTTATGACTAATAAAAATTATATATACTATTTCGTAAAGATCGATTTGAGTCCAAAACACCCAATATTTGTTCTTGTAATATTATTTGTTTTTGATCCAATTTATGTTATTTGAAGGCCAGTGTCTGTTCTATTGTTAATTGGGTTTTGCTAAAAATCTGTGTTACGTGAAAAATGTATTTTGTGCTCTTTGAAGTTAGAGAAGTCAAGTGCAGATAATCAAAAATATGTGTCCAAAAGATCATTGTGGTTTGTAACGAAATATTTGTCAATTTGCTACCCTATTGAGCGCTAAATTTGTGAAAATCTGTTTCAATTTGGAAAGGAATAGAGAGTTTCGTATTTGTCAAGAACATTTAATGAATTTTTTTATATTTTATTAAATAATAAAATTTATTTTTAACAGAGACAATATTTGTAGACATGTCATATCAGTCTATAAGGGGCATGTTATAGTGTTTGCCCCTTAAAAGTTGATCTTCACCGTTGAGGGTTATAACGTAATGGGGTATTTTAACATTTACAGAAAATTAAGGAAATAAGTGGATATTTCATAAAAAAATCAGGGTTTTTTTTATCCTATTTGTAGCATGAGAATTGACCAAGAATGTTTTAGTAAGCTTAGTCCTTAGTGATTTTAGTCTATGTATACTTCTAGCTTTAAAGGCATTTTCTTTGTACTTATTTTAGTCATAATCAATGTATATTTCCCAAATTGTACCACAGCTAAGTTTTCTCTCCTTTCAATTTTTTCTTTGATACTTTATTTAGCCTGTGCAAACCCCGACCCCGTATGTGGCGGATGGGCTTCTTTTGATGATAATACCATTTACATGTTAATTTTTTTAAAAATACCTGCTTCTATATTTATATGATACATCTCTTTTAACTTTTTATTATTTTACTATTTTATCCTTTGCCTTTCGGGGAATTCATTGACCATATTTATCTAATCATTCTTCTGCTTATGTCTTTAATTGAAAAAGTAATAGACTTAAACTCATCTACTAATCAATTGAGAAAAAGTTATTTATTAGACTTATTTACTAATCTATTGAGTAAAAGTTATCCTTTTAACTGTTATTTTTCACTATTACTACAAAAATGAGTTTCCTTAACGTCAAATCACTGTCAAGAACAAATATTCTTGACAAGAGGTGCCTTTCAACGGAAACTTATTCACAAAATGTTTACAGGATATACCCATTATACATTCATGATAGAACTCTTTCATTAAAGAATGTTTTAGACAAAATATCGACTAATTTCTCAAAAATTAAAAGAAAAAAAGAATTATATTACTCTCTGTTAAGACTTGAGTTTCTTTATCAAAAAATTGTGTAATTTTTCTTTTCATTTGTAATTCATTTTGTGGGTATAAAAAATATTTTTATATAATTTTATTATTAATTGACATTAATGCAACTGTATAAAAAATTACATACTTTAACTTTATGAATCAAAATATTATAATAACTAAAAACTCTGTATTTGATCTTAAGACTTTATTTTGTTTCCATAAGCTTCATGAAATTAGGTTTCTTTCCAAGTATATGTAGTAACCACTAACAGACTTTGTGTCATCTAAGTATGCTCCCCAATCTGCATCTAAAAGGCATATTAGTTCTAACCTACTGTTAGCTGAGAAGTATAAGCCATGTTCTTAGGTTTCTTAAAGGTATCTGGTTATCGTTTTGCAACCTATGCAGTAGGGTTGTCTTCGAGTCCGCAGATATTAGCTCAATTTGTTCACAACAAAACTGATTTCAAGTCTTGTAACAGTGACAAATTGTAGAGTCTAATGATGCTTCTGTACAGATGATGATACTTGAAGTCTTCCCCTTGATCTTTACTGAATTTATCAATTGTACTGCTTGGCATTGGACTAACTTTGCACGTAAGCATTTTAGTTTTTCTCAGTAAGTCTTGCACATACTTGGTTTGTGAGATAAACATCCCAGATTCTTTTCTGTTTACTTCAATGCCAAGAAAATAGTTTAAAGAATATAGGACCTTGAGTGTAAACTCATTGTTCAACTGTATTTCTTCCTCTAGCTAATGTTTGTCACTGCCAATCAAGAGGATATCATTCACATAAACCTTCAAATTGGTTCTGATGCTGTTTTTGTTCAGTATAAATGTAGAGGTGTCTAAAACTAGATTCTGAAAGCCTCTTCCCAGTAAAGCTGATTTTAGCTAACTTGGCATACACGCCAAGCCCTTGGAGCCTGTTTGAGTCGTTCTTGAGGTTATAGATCATGTGAGGCTCGTTTGTAGCAATATAATCCTTAGGTTGCATCATGAAGACTTCCTCTGCTAACTCTTTATGCAAGAAGCACTGTTTACGTCCTACTAACTCTTTATACAAGAAGCACTGTTTACGTCCATGTTTAATCTCCCATTTCATTTCACTGCTAAGCTCAATTTAATTATACCCCTAATAGATACTTGATTAAATTTACAAGCCTAACTATTTTAGTATTATTGTACTCAAACTTGATTCAAATAGCTACTTAAATTGCTCAAACTTGAGTTTGACTTGATTATTATCGAGTCGAATTCGAATATCTATTGATCAAAATTTGAATAACTCACGAGTAGTTTAACTTATGTACATCTTACCCTAAACACCTTATTCTCTTTTGAGCTCATTCAATATTACTATAAATCTGGTAGGCTTACTCTTAGAATCAAGTCAAGATAGTGTCGAATATCTCAAATGGGTGGTAGCCCTTTAGGTAATTTCTTAGGTAGGATATCCTGAAATTCTTCAAGCACAGAGACTATCTCATATGATATTTTATCATTATCATGTATGGCTTCTATCTCCTCTTTGATAACCAATATATGCACCTCCCGTGTATCCTTAACCTCTTACACTATTTCTTGACAAATATGTGTTAAGGCTAGGTGGCTTTGATACCACCTGATGCATGGGTTATTTTGATATAACTTTAGAACTATTGGCTTATTTAGGGAGTAGTATACCCTACCTATGTAAGTCACAATTATTCCTTTTTCAACTAACGAAGGATTAGTCCTTTCTTCCCTAGATGCCCTCCTCATACTTATTTGTTGAGAGTCTGCAAATTAGCAAGACTATAGGATCCACCCGAAAGCCCACGACACTTTCCCGTCACATTTAGAGAACTTAGAAAAAAGGTTCTAACTCTAATACCAAATTATTATAGTAGAAATTTAATAAATAAAATTAATCTCAAAAAATTTTTAAGATCTATCAAGAAAATAGTTTCCTAATTTTGATAAAAAAAATATTGATGGTTTCAAAACCCTCCTTTCCTGTGATTTTATCATTCTATTTATAATAAAAATAAAGAATTAATAAATTATATAATTGTCTTTAAAATTTTAAAAATAAAATAAAATAAAATATTTAAATCCTAAGTAAAACAGTAAAATAAGGAAGTATCAGTACTTGTACCTACGGGCGTCTGTGTTATATAAAAGTGAACACGTGTGTCATGTAATTCCGCCTTTTTATTCCTACAGGAAATGGACAATTCCAATCTTGCTTAGGGAGAAAAGTCTAGACGCTTGTTCTACAACGTAAATCAATTATTAGTAGCATTAATTGCATGTCAGCACAGATTAGCTAATTAAAGTGCACAAACTCAGAAATATTCATACATCGTTGTGTACACCGACCAAAAGCTTCCGAATTCTCTTCCTAGATGGGAAAAGAAGTTGAGGGTTCTGCTAGAGCCATTCTTGTTAGGGGTGAGAGTGAAATACTGATAAAAAATGGTGCTAGGAGTTGTTCTAACGAAATCAAAAACTGGTTGTCATCCCTCATGAATGAGAAAAGTAGCACAAGAAGAAGTTCGAAAATACAGCGAATTCCTCAGATGTTTCGAGATATTAAAGGAAATGAAGAATGCTACCGGCCTTTGGTGGTTTCCATTGGTCCGTATCACCATGGGAAACCTGAGTTTCAGCTCATGGAGAAGCATAAGCGTAAAATGGCATGCATTTATGCTGATAATAATCAAGAGATGCTTGAAAATTTGTATACCAAAGTCATGGGCGTGGCCAAAGCTGCAAAAGAGTGCTACAAGGATGACGACAAAGGCACAATGGCGAAATTCAACGATGAGAAGTTTACTCAGATGATGTTTCTTGATGGATGCTTCGTTCTCCAATTCATTTCCTGCTACACCAAGGGTACACACAACGAATTAGAGATGAAAAACAACACCGCAGAATGCGTCAAACGAGACTTGTTGTTGCTAGAAAATCAACTTCCTTTTCAAGTCCTCAAGGAATTGATGAGCTTGAGGCCCGAAAACGAATTCAGTGATTGGAAGAAATTGTTCGACAATTTCATCGAAAGAATTGGCGGAACGCCTCACAAAGATTGGCGGAATGTAACTGGGAAAATTCCAGAAACTCCTCAGAAAGATCATCTGATCATACAGTTGGAAGTTGAACCAGCTCATCTTCTCGAATATATTCGTGAGCAACTCATCGGCAACAACAAGGTTGTTGGTTCCAGCAACGGGGGATGGTCTTCATATCGTTCAGCAAAGGAGCTTAAAACCGTTGGAATCAATTTCAAGCCAAGTGAAACTCGTCAATTTACAGACGTCAAGTTCAAATACAATATTTTCACAGACCAACTGAATCTTCCTCCTATAACCGTCGACGATTCTACCAAATCCATGCTTCTAAACATGGTTGCCTACGAAGCTTGTCCCGACAGCCCTGATGATTTCGGTGTCACTTCTTATATTTGCTTCTTAGATTCTCTGATTGATCATCCTGAAGATGTAAAGGAGCTTCGATCAGAGGGCGTTCTTCTGAATTTTCTTGGTAGCGACCAACAAGTTGCCGAACTTTTCAATGAGATAGCTGACAATTTGGTTCCAAATCCTTATGCTTATGCAGATGTTAAAGAGAAAATTGAAAAGCATTACAAGAATAAGAAAAAGAAATGGTTGGCTGAGTTCTTATATACTCATTTTACAAGCCCTTGGACCCTTCTTGCATTTTTTGGTGCCATATTAGCCCTGGTCCTCAGTGTTATTCAGACTTACGACAGTATGTATCCCCCCAGTAGTTCCAGTGACAATAATACATAGGAAAAATCACATTCTTAAATTTCTGTTCATAAACTATTTGTAATAAGTGGTTTTAACATTATTGGTGTGGTAATGACTTTCTTTCATTTCATTTCTGTATGTGAGGCAAAAGGATTGTGTAATTTTTTTTATTTATTATTTTCTTGTTTGAATAAAATCTAAGGGGATTATTTTATTTTATTGTGGGAATAAAGGAGTTATTGCAATCTTTTGTTGATTGTTTTATTTGATATTTTTATTGCTATTACTGTTATTTAACTTCTTTTAATAAAATCAATCTTTTTACAACATATCTCCTGCAACAATAAAGTAACAGTGGCCTACAAGAGATGCCTTTTCTTCCTCGGGTTCTTAAGTCTTTGTTTTCTTTTAGCACTCCAGAAAAGTAAAACTTCAATCAATGATTAAGCTGGGTGATTTTTAATTTTAGAGAAATAATGTATATTTAAAGCCTTGTGTGGGATTGATTTTAGGGAGTAATAATCAGTTAATTTTATATGTTTTGAATAAATTTGTTTTGTTTTCGTTAAAAAAAAAAAATTAATAAATTGCCTATTTCATAATTTAATATTTTTTGGCAGTATTTTTTAAAGGTAAAGGATGGGTTACTTTTAAAAATAAATCCAATGCATTTTTTATTCTTATTGTAATATTATTGCTTTAAAAATAACACAACTACATCTTATATTTTAATAAAATTTAATGATATTATATACTTACTATTATATTTTTTTTTTTTTTATCATTAGTACACATAAATTAAATTTTGTATTAATTATATTAAATTATATTTTTTTTGATTTATCTTTTAATAAATGATAATTTATTGATACAATAAAATACATTATTATTATTATTAGCCTTAATTTATTTTTTATATAAACTTTATGGTCTTGCTTACAAATTATTTTTATTATACGTTATTATAGTCATTATACGTTATCATAATATTTTGTTATTTAATATTTATCAAATGAATAAAAATAGATTTTCTTTTATTTTGTTTCGTTAGGCTTTATCATTCCCTCTTTTACTTTTATCCCTCAATTTTTGCTGAGCTTCATTTAAAAATAATAATAAAACTCATTTTCAGCAGCAATAAATTTGTATATGTCCACTCCAATATTTTCATTAATATCGTCCAACCATTTCATTAGTTTTCAGTAATTCAAAGCTAATTAACACAAAAAATAACATATTTTTCGAGAAATCTCTCTTTCGATGAGAAGGGCATCGCATAAAGAAAAATGGGAATTCGACTATTTGCCTATTTCATCTCAACATTATCTTTCAGAAGCGAATCTCTCCGGTCCATAAAAACCATTTTCTCTACATCAAATGGGTGATCTTCTACCTCAGCTAAAATACCATATGCCACTTGATAACCTGGATTATAAGGCTTATCATACTGAATAAGGCACCTAGAAAACCCCCTGGCATCAAGAACTACAGCAGCCTGAATTGTAACACCATCATTGCAAATCAAAAAAGATTTAGACTCTTCGTGAATAACCTTAATAACTTCAGATTGGTGAAACTTTAATACCATTGGATATGCTTTTTAGCATCATTTTCGACTTCAGTTGCTTCCTATTAACTCTGCCATAAGGTCTATCGAGATTCTTCTTTGTATTATCGTCAATGTAGATAACAGCACCAGAGCAGGTAGTATCAAGACAATCAAGCAAATCCATGACCTCAAATTCATCCACCCAAACACCGTAATTATTTGACCAAATCAATTTAGGAGACGGATCAATCGAGCAAACTGAAAGCCCTGCCTCTGAAACATGTTGTCCAACAGCAAGCCCAGCTGGGCCCCCACCTACAACGGCTAGGTCAACCACTATTCCCTTTGATGGGTCATACATGGGAAGCTCAAACTCGAGATTTTCCTTCTTGGTTTCAGGAACAAGCTCAAAAAGAGCACTACGACTGACCTTAGCACAACCATTACTAACCCTCTTTCGATGAGATTACTTAGGACCAAACTTAAGCTCCTGCTTCTGAATCTTCAGAGAGCTTAAATTACCCGGTTTATCCAAAATTCCATGATGTTGGGGCAAGAATTCAAGCTTATTATGTGTTTTAAGTAAAGTATCCATGGGGTTTTCTATATAAGTCTCTTTAAGTATCTCAGCACAAATTCCTTAAAATACAATCTGGGCATAAAACAATTTATCAAAATTACAAACTGAGAAATCAATTCGGAACAAAATGGACATATTAATAGTCAAAACTACGGAAAATAAAGATTTGATAACTAACCAGAAAGCAGTGAGAACGTAAATCAAAGCATTTTCAGCCAAAGGTTGGAGAAGTAAGCCTAAGAATATTTGGTAAAGACCAGGATGACGTGAGGTGAAGCATGTGTCGAGCGACTGGCCTGTCCTCAATGGCTAATTAAGAGTTTAAAAAAATATATATATAAAAAATAATACTATGATATTAATTTATATATACAAGTCAATAACTTTTATATGCCAGTTAAATTATACGATTTCATATTAAATATTTATTAAAAATTACAATTCTTTAATATCAAATTAATCACATCAGTCTTACAACTTATTCTCGACATTTTAATAAAGGGTTTTGTTAAATAGTGTTTCAAATGTACTGGTTAAGGTTACCATATTTAATAAATTACATTTTTTAATACATAAAAAGTACTCATTAATTATTATATTAAATATAAAAATTATTATAAATAATAAATATAAAATAAAGTGATAAAGTGAGTGTTGAATTATCAAACACACAATTTAAAATAACTAAATATCTAAAAAATAATTTTATTTAAATTTTAAACGAAAAAAATAAACTAACACTAATTCAGACTATTATTATTATTTTTTTTTTTAAAAAAAAAGGCAAGTTTTATATTATTTAACAGCTTAACTTTTTTATTTTTTGTTTTAAATTCACTAAAATATTTAATATCATTTATGAAACACTTCAAGTGTTATTTTAATTAATCAAAAATTATACAATAATTTAAAAATCATCCTTTATAAGTAATATTAAAATGAATATTAATATTAATTTTATATGCTTTTATATAATTTTTTATAAAATAATATAATAATATTATATAATTATTACATATTTTATATAATTTTCATTTTCATTTTAATCGTTGATTTATATAAATTTTTGATATAAATTAACGTGGTAACATAAAAATTCCATGATGAAGTTTCTAGTTGGGTTTAGAATTGGCCAAGAACGTGCCGTGTTACGTTGTATTTATAGTTTTTAAAGTTAAGTGTTGGCGTCCATGGAAGGAGCGAGTGAAGAAATAGTGAATACAGACTTTGAAGATGAAGACTAAACCAAAATTTTGGGATTTGTTTTTTCATGTATATTACGGATCTGGGTCGAATCAAATCCGAATTTCATAAAAACTGGCCCCGGATCGGATTCGGTTTGGATCAACGAAAACATTAATTATATCCTTATTTTTAAAAGCACGTGTTACAGATATTTTCAAATCCAAATCTGAATATTTTTGTATACGGGCGAAATTGGATCTTTTTTTCCATCGCTATCGCTGTATCATTGTTGTTTGAAATCACCAAACCTTATCCATTTCGATTACTTTAAGTGGAATTATCAAGGACCCGTCAAGTTACCCATCATCTCTCTCTTTATATATGTTACAATATAAATTTTAATATGTAAGTTTATTTTCTTTTTTTATACAATTTTTTCTAATATTTGTGGTTCAAATAAAACAATTTTTTTAATAATATATTAAAAAAATCATTTATTTTTTTTAAATTTCAAGATTTCTGTGAAAATAAATTTCTATAGAAAATTTTTATGCATTTTTATATAAATTTTTTTAACACTTATGTTTCAAATAATTTTATTTATTTATATTTTTTTATTTTGACATTCTCTAGAATATAAAGCTTAATTAAAAAATTCGGTATAATGTTTTTTAATGCATAAGGTTATGATAGAAAAAAATTATAAATTATATATTAAAAAATTAAAAAAATAAGTAAAAAATATAATTTATAGAATTTTGTTAAATCAACTAACAATTGCAAGCCAAAAAATATAAATAATAAGAGGATAATAGCACAAACTCAACTGTCTAAATTTTTTTATCAACTCAATCATATGATAGAACTATGTTATTGCATAAATTATGTGGTAAGAATTTAGTTATGTATATACTTTTTTTTTTTTTTTTTTTTTTTTTTTTTTATGAAAGTAAAATTTATCAAAATAAAAAATAATGTATTTATGGTATATTAATATTGTATAAAAAATTTGCAGCTTTTGTATTTTAGTATTAGTATTTCAATCAAGCTATTCCTTGTCCCGGATCTTATCCTGTTTCGAATACAAAACCCGTATTAACAGTCCGAAAAACCTGCTATACAGAGAGAACTAGAACAAAGCTGGTGGAGACGAAAAAGCCAATGGGTTGTTCATCATCGGAAGATTTTTCAGTGGTGGTATTGGCATCGGATTTGGGTATCGATGCTCGTCCTTTTATATTAAAACCGCACGGAGAAAACGAAGAAGAACAAGAACAGTGGCACGATTGTGATCAGTATCTCTCTGCTGATGAAGACTTCTCAGATCTTGATTTACTTCAATTTTTTCGACTTCAGGGATATGATAAAGCAGGAAATCGAATTTTCCGACTCGTTGGAAAGTACTTTCCGGGTAACCAAAACAACCGACATCTTTGATAGTTCATTCTTATTTGGGTAATCGATTTCTCAGATTATTTAGTTTGTTTGTATTCTAATCACTTGCTGGTATGGCTTAGGATTGATTAAAAATTCTATTGGCACTGAATGTACGCTTTAATCAATATCAATGACTCGAACAGTTTAAGCCCTGAAAAGAATAATTCTTATTCAATTTACTCATTTACAGGGTCGGTTGATTTTGTTTGCGAAGCGATGGGGGATGGGGGATGGGTTGCAGTAATATCTTATTGAATCTCTGATTTTTTTTTTCATAGAAAAATTATGAAGGTTAGGTCTTTCATTGCTATAGTCCGCTGTGAATATTGCCTCCTGCGTTAGAGCTGTTGTCACGGGGCTTTTTTTGCTATAGCGGCGTTGCCCAGCGATGCATCAAGTCTTTGACTTGGCCAGCACTTCCTCTTCTGCTATTGCTCTGATTCAGAGCCCAAATCTATACATCTATATGCATAATGGCCATTATATTTTACCAAAACTTCTTTCCTCAATCCTTTTACCACTACTATAAAAAAGAATGTAAGTCAACACCTCATTTGGCTTCCCAGAGTTGCGAGAATCCGAATCCTCAATCAGACACTTTACTTCTTGGCCATAATCATCTATGCTCTGGTCAACATGTCAAATCGTCTCCTCCCGCTATAACATCATTTGAGACTCAAGTCATGCTCATGTTCCATTGAGCTTCTGCTTGCCCACTGTGCATGTCGCTGTATTTTGCCCGTCATACACATCATTGTACGTTGTCTCGCACGCACATGATCTATTACCTGTTTGCACTGAGCATATCGCTCCTGCACACTCTCACAATGCGTTACTTGGCAGTCCCCCGCACCTATGACTTCATGCTTGTACGCCCCGCTCGTCACTTGGCGTTCCCCGTGCCCGTGATCTCATGCCTATGCGTGCCTGTGATCTCATGCCTACGCTTACTGAGCGTTTGCTCTTGCACACTTGCCAATCCCAATCGGCCATGTGGGTGCACATCTCGTGTTGCTTTTGCACCTCAAAGCCTTGTGTTGTGCGCATCTCTTGCGCTATTGTGGTATGCTATGCATTCTCCGCTCATGTTGCGCTTTGAGCTCCGCACCCTACATTGATCCCACAAAATGACTCTTAGCCCACTTAGTACCTTCTCGTCAGGCTCTCATACCCCGAGTTTCTCCTACTCAAAGATGAGCCTTTTGCTCCGATATACTCTGTCGGTTTTGCCCTATCTTGGGCTCATCAAGAGGACGGCTCTAGTCCTCAACCAGCTTGTATAGCGAGGTAAATTCCATTGTTTACCATCTGCATCCAACCGTTCCTAACTAAAAGTCCTCACTTTAGACTAATCCTCCCCTGGCTAGTATACCTAACATTCTTAAAGAATCATGCACGTCTTGGTGATTGGCCATATTCGAGCCTTGGGGTTGTTACAAACCACTCTCATTTGAACTCATGCATGCCCTTGTGCACGGGCTCAACTGAAACTCTCTCTCCCATTCAATGGGTTTTG
>JAWDEX010184750.1:0-13531 GCA_035221805.1 Trichilia hirta | reverse complement strand
GATAGGAAGTTGCTTTTCATTCATATTCACAAAATTAAAATATTAAATATGCTCAGGCAACAAGGATTTACAGTAAATTGGTTGAAAAGAAATGTTAAGAAAATAATCTTTCTGATCCTTTCTGTCTACTTTTATGAGCCATACTATTATGTCCCCTTTATACATCCTCTTCTGCCTGCTTTTGCTGATTACCTTGCAAGATGATACTCTATCTACTTGTTTAAGGTACAGCTAAAGTTGCAAATGGATTGAATATGGCTGGTAAATGATAAAAAATAAGGAAATGGTGAAGGCACACTAGAGTCAAGAAGCAAACAGCTACTGTAACAAAAACTTGGTGAAGAAATTGACTTGGTTCAGCGTCAACTAGATATTTGTTGTATTTGCACCCGAGCTCATTTCTCTTTGTTTCTGTTTTGCTCTGTGTTCAAGACTAGTGGACTCCTTTGCAATTAAATTCTAAATGGTTCTGCTGAGTTTGATGTGGTGTTTCTGTGGTACAAGAGTTGTAGACTATGAGTTTCAGTGTTATACTGCACTGAGACTCGTTCATGATTTATGATTGTTTTCTCCCTCTCTATTTTTCTTCTTTTTGCTGACTCCTTAATTTACCTTTTCTACAAGTTCATGCATTAGATTACTAAAGTTCGATCTACTGCATTTAATAATTCAGAATTTTCTTTACGCAGTGGTTCTTGATACTCCACTGGATTACAGTCTGGATGATTGCATAGAGTACATTCAATAAGATGAACTGGTGGAGGTCAATTCCCTAGGTATCCGAACGTGCAAAAATCCAAAGCTTGTCAAAAAGGGGAGGTAAATATACTGCAGATTTATTACATTTCAGATATGTCGACCAAGCTTTCGTTGCATAATTAATCCCAATATAGTGAAGCTTCATTCTTCTGCAATTAGAGACATATCCCTTCTTGTCCAACTCCATTCACATGGAAGTTTTATACGTTGGGATTCTTTAGGAAACTTCAGTTATGTCGAGTTTTTCCATTGTATAATAATTGCGTATATACATATGGGACAATAATTGTGAAAATTCACTGCTAGGAAATAGGCAGCCGAAGATTTTTAGTTTAACTGCAACACAGATCCACTAAGTTTTCTAATTTACTGAAAACGAAAACATTAGTTTATTGTAATTCTATCTGCTATTTATCATTTTAAATTTATGATATAAACAATTAATCGTCCTTAATTGATTTTAACGTTTAATTTTTTATTATTGGAGATGAGAGTATCTATGTACATGTTTGCTTTTGAGGTATTGTGGTTATACAGTTACAGTTACAGTTCAATAGTTATTGTAATATAAAAGTTAAAATGTTAGATATTAGCTAAAATATGAGCTAAGTTTTGTTAAAAATTGATGTTATTAAATAGTTTTTACAACTTTATTTTCAAAGTCAAGTAAAAGTTAACTATTAAAAGTCAATGTTATCAAATATTTTTACGATTTTACTTTTAAAGTTAAGTATGGTAAGTATGGTAAAAGCTAAGTAAAACTAGTATAGTAACAATAACGATGATAACTAATTAAGCTCAATATCAACTCATAATATTCCTAACGTAATTCTAGATCATTCTTTTCTTACAACAATTTTTTAATTAAGATATTTAGTATAAGTGTAATTCTTAGTTAATTTTTTACACGACTTTGAAAAAGAATGATGATTAATTTCATTTAGAAGCTAGAGCAGCATTGATTCTTTCTTGTTGAGCAAGATTCTAAATTCTATACTGTCTGCTCAAACTTCCAGAGGAAGTTAAGGCCGTGGTTAAATAATTCATTACATGATATTATACATATAAATTATTTATATACACAAAATAAAGTCAATGTAATGCAATATAATTGAAATAATTATTTATTAAATTAAAATTTGTACTGTTGTAATATTGTTTTTTCAAATTTTGTTTTAATAGCCTTGATTTTGACGAAATTGAAATGTTCCAAGTATCGAGTCCAAAAGAAGCTATCCAGGCTACGGTTGGTATGATATGAACTGAACAAAGTAAGCCGACCATTGATTTTTCTCGTGTATGGTCAATTTCTCTCTTTGACGATTCAGCAATGTGATTATTTTATTTTATTTTTGAAACAAAAAAGTAGGTACTTTATCACGTGATTAGTTTGACTTTGAAAATGGAATGATACGAAGGAAGTAAACCCAATCAACGGATGTGGCCGTCCATCAAGAATAGACTCATATTTTTTTAATCTTTTTATTTTTGTTTCTCAAATAGAGAATCATGTTTCTTAATGTAAAATTAATTTGTACTCCCGTTTGAAATTATAATAATCATAAAATAGTTTCTCCTTGGTATATAATACCTTTCTTTTCTTTTATTTATTTATTTATTTTTTTTCTTCAGATGGGAATATTACTTTAGAATTAAGTTAATAATATTGTTCTAAAAACGTGGTATCTTTCCCTAGTTGTTTATAGCGTAACAAACTATAACTTATTTATTGTATTTCAACATGAGATTATTGTGATCTCAAAACAAAAATAACATGTGAATATAATTGTTTTTCTGTCCGGTCGTTCCTTACCAAATCAAAAGTTAAGATACTTTTGATGCGAGATAAACAAAATAATTATAATGTTTGTCGCTTATTATGTTCTTGTTTTAATTTAATGGTATAAAATTTTTATGTTCTCAGCAAATTTTAAATATATTTTTTTAAATACAACAATTCAATATCATTGTGCCAAAAATCTTGGATGATGTACAAGTGCCATAACCAATAAACAAACATCAATTTCTTTTTAGTTAGAAACACATTCACATTGCCAACCAATTCACAGTCAAGTTAGTTGTGGGTGCGATTTTAAAGTAAACTTTTTGATAGTCAAGTCAAATCAATTATCAAGTAAAACAGTTCAAAATATTTAGAAATTTTGATAAAGTTTTCGGTTTAAAAAGAGAAAGAAAAATCTATTTTCTCATAATTGCCATCATGATTTATAGACGTGAAGAGATACAACTAAATTCACGAATATGCCGTTTATGTTTTATACATCCTAACATATTTTTTCTGACACACCAATCTATCATCTCTCTTAGGACTTTGATATATATTGCATCATTCTAAAGTAGTAAGGCTTACATTAGAATTGACTCTTATTAACTAACGTTATCAAATGTGAATGGATAACTGGCAATTGGGTGGGGGGTTAACATAGTTTTTACACTTTAATGTCCTAAGTACCATTGCCGTGAAGCTAATTGATAAGGCAAAATAGTTGGGTTCCATTAATCATACTATTTATTTTAAAATAAAATTTAAATAATGTGATAAGTGATTTATTAGATGAAATTTTTTTTATAATTATGATGTGATATTTATCAAGTATTAGATGAAAAATAATATTAGACGAAAAATAATGTGATAGGTGTTTTTATTTGCAAGTGTAAATGGACTTCCTCCTCCTAACTTTTTTCTTTTTCTTCTAAAAGAAAATATAATTCGTCTTTAAATTTTTATAAAAAGAAAATTGTAATTTTATCTTATTTTTATTTTTAATGCAACTCGAATTTTTATATTATTTATTATTTTGTTGTTAATTGTATTAATTCTATATTTCTATCTCTATCACTATCCTTATTTTTAAATTTTAATTAGAAGACTCATTTGCTGCCAGCGTTTTCGAATTCTAGAATTCGTTCCTGTTGCGTACAACTTGTATCTTTTATTTGATTAATTAACGACCCTTCCTTGTTTTCACGGCATTTGATACATTCCAAAGTCCACAGGAAAAGAAAAATATCAATATTTTCTTTCCTCAACGTAACAAATTAAGATTTCTAAAAAATCATAAAAAACAAACAAATGGATTCAAAAAATGTAATTACAAAATTATTTTTAAAAATTTAGAAACGATCTCAATTTGGGATGCATATATTCTTTTTCATATTTTTTTAATTTATGAAATGCATTAATACTAAAAAACAACATTTAATTAATAATAGTGTTAGTTCATCAGTCTTTTTCGACGTACAATTATTTTCTATTAAAATTGTAAAATAAACAAAATAAATAAATAAATAAATAACAAGTACATATTTCTAATGTTTTTTTATAAATAGATAATAAAAGAATGGTTAAAACAGAATATTTTAATAAAATGGGCTCCACTCACAAGAAGATTCCTTGACATTTTTAATTTATTTTTAATTTGGGCTGCTTGCTGTCATATTCTTCTATTATGAAAAAAATAAATTAATTTTTTCTTTTATTTGATTAATGTAAATATTGGAATATTTTCATAAACCTCTCCTCGGCCTTCAAGAGTAATATCATTCTTTAACCGTCATTTGACCGTTAGAATGAAGGTTATTTTCGTACATTTATGATTAGGTGGAATTCTACTCCTCCGTACTCCACGCATTATCCCTTATTCTCTCTCCAACTTTGCCAACTTTTATCTCTATCTCAATATATATATATATATAATTAATTATGCGAATATGATAATATTTTATTCATATAATTTTAATATATATTTCTTAATTAATAATTGTGATATATATCTATTGAAATTTTAAGATACCAACTTTTCTAAAAATCTCAGGGAGTTTTCTGAAAATAGCCAATGTTTCTTTTCCTTTCTTTTTGTCTTTATATGATCATGTAGTCGACAGTGAATGATTCTGCAAATGCACAGTAAATTAATTGTAATTAATATAATAATACAAATACCAAAATGTTGCACTTCAACCCATACAAGGGTATATATACATCCAATCCAATTTATTTGGAAAGGTGTAGAATGATTAATTTTCAGATTAAAATACACAGAAAAAGTTGTTCTAACAAAAATTTAGTTGTTAAATATATCTTATAATTAAAATATATATAATATCTTGAATACTTAAATTTCTTTTGAAGTTATTTTCAAAATTAAAATAAAAAATTTTCTTAATCATTCATAAATTCTTCTTCAATAAAAATTAAAAGGCACAAAAGTATTTGATAATGAAAAAGTTGTAAATAAGTTATTACTAAATGAACAACTTAAAATTTTTATTTAATTAGGATATCGATAAAATAATTAAATTATTGATTGATAATCTTGAATTGATGGTATTTTTTTATTTTTATCATATAAAATAAAATATTTTATAAAAATAATTTACATATATATTTTTTTAAAACAGAAAAATTAAAATACGAAACCTCAATGGAAACAAACAAGGACGGTTCTGGTATTTCCATTTATCTATGACAACGTAAAAAAATAATATGGATGCTAAAATTTATTAGTAAATTTTTTGTAGGCTGGTGGAGAGTGGACAAATCTTGTGAACAACATTTTTGACCATTTCAATCTGGATCCTCGTGCAATAAAACCTACCTTGGTTTATTCATTCAACAATACAAGAAACTTATTTAATCAAAATTAATAGGATTTATAAATTTTTAAAGTAAGTAAGATGTCTTTTGGATAAGAATGATTATAATTCTTTAAATAAATAATTATTAGAAAAATGTATATACCAAGATTCGAAGTTAATCACTTAATATATATACATCGAATAAGATAGATTATGACAATTTTTTTTGATTAATTATGTTCCCACTTGTTAACACACTCTACAGTTTTTGTAGACCAAATTTATATAATAACCACGGGTGATGATATTTTGATTTTACATTTTGTTTCTTTCTTAAACAAAACAATTTGAAAGTGAGAAGCAGATATTAATCGAATTACTATATATTTTAATTCAAAAAATATTTTAATACATGACCAATTATTTAATTTTGTCTACTATATAACTTAATTAGTTTATGATTAGAAAATTAAATTGGATGGTTAGAACCTAGAAACATTCAATTCAACTAGATAAATTTCCAAATAATAAAACATTTAATTTATCTTATTTTATTTCTTTTTACTATACCACAAGAACCATATATATATATATAACTACAATAGTTTATTAAGAATGAATTATGATAATATTAATTAGGGTTATTATCAATTGAGTTTTTGTTGATTGTGGAAAGAAAATCATAAATCAAAAGTTCAAAAAATATATCATTTAAATTCCCTTTCATTGCATTTTGTTTCATCCAAGACTTGATTAAGCTTCGTTGTTTCTTTAAAAAAGCGCTTGACCGGTATTAAGTGTTATTAAAATATTAACAAAGACTTAAAATAACATTTATACCACTAATTATTATATTATTAGTTAAAAAAAAATCATGTAAGTATTTATCACATTATTTATTTTTTAAATTATATTAAAAATTTGGCACTTTCATTGTAATTATTTTTTTTTATCAATTTTATTCTATCTTAATACAATTTATTGGCCTTAAAAAAAAAAATCTCTTACCGTTATTAATTTTCATTTATTATATTTGTCAAATTTACAAAATTTTTAAGTAATTTTTTTATCACAATCATAATTAATATTTTAAAAATAAAATAATTAATTTATAATATTGAACATTGCATAGAGAATTATTTAATAAAATTAACTTATTTAATAGACTTAATAACAAAAAACAAATTTACAACAACTATATTTTTTGAAAATATTATTTATAATTATCTTTATATCTTTATATATAATAATAAAATTAAATATAATTATTTATTTATGTCATATCATTTACTTATTAAGGAGAAGAAATTTAACTACACACTCAATAATTAAAAAAAAATTCACATAACTCCTCGTTAATAATCTAAAAAAATAATTCTCTTAATTTTTACTCTATCATTGTTATTATCTGATAATCAAACATATATTAATAATAAAATAATTTAAAAAATTAAAATAAAAACCATTAAATATTTATTTTTTTATTTATTTATACTTACTAAATGTACGTTACAATCATTTAAAAATTCTAAATTAGTTAATTGTATATAACTCTAGAACTATGAAACAAAAGATTAATATAAAGCAAAATCCGAAAAGGATGAATTTTATTTTAGAACAATTTATAGTTACACAAACTGTTGAAGGTGGTAAAAAATAAATAAAGATAATGGTAAAATGTATTTTTTTTTTTTAAAAAAAAAGAAAGAACAACTTTTTTATTTTTATTTTTTATTTTTGCCATCTAAGTAAATTATTGAGGTAAATGAATCTCATTGTGATATTAGTGTATTAAATATATCTTTTTATTATTAAAGTATCTACTATATATTATTGTATTAATATATTAATGTATCATATAATGTAATTTTAAAATTTAATATGTTATATAATGTAAAATTAAAAATTCGAAAACCAAAATTTTAAATTTAATTTTGAGTTCACGTTGTTTTATTTTTATATTTTATATTTTAAATTTGATATTTCTGTATCAAATTTTGCACCATAATTATATCAAAATTTAAAATTATATTGCACACTCATCAATTTGGTGTAGTCAATCCGCCAGTACGTGTGCAGGGGAGGTCGATCCCAGTAAATCCAAAATTAAAAAAATTCATTTTTTTAAAATTTCAAGTCAAAATCGTCGAGTTTGACCGTCCAGTTAAAAGGTGGCGGCGCTTTTCATGCACCACTGAAACAGAAAATGACGAATATACCCTTTCATCGAACTGTAAAGAAGACAGAGACAGGCTTTTCTGCTATTCCTTTTCCTTTCCCGATTGACCAGAAACGACCCTCGTCATCACTCCAAAATTACCGTTTATGCTGTTGCTTGATTATTCCAGTAGAGAATATGAAACCGCTGCAGAGTTTTGTTACTGTATTAAATTTTGTTAATTTAATATGCAAAATTTAAAATATTAAATTATTTATTACATAAATTGATTATAAAAATTTATATTAAAAATTAAATAAAAATATTTTATATTAAATAAAAATATTTTATATTAAATAAATTAACTAGTTATCCATTAGAAGCGTAAAAATTTTAAATTAGATTGAATGATATATATATATATATATGTCTATTATTTGAATGATTAAATTTATATAAAAATTTCAATATTTAATATTATTTTTTAAAATATATTCTTTTTTTAAATAAAACTTAGAAAATGAATCAAAATTATATTTACTTGTTAATATATTCTTTTAGAATTTCATAATTGAATTCTTAAATCCCTTGCATTTAATATATTTTGCTGATACCCTTTGATCAAAATGATACAATTTTTTTTTTGAATAATTTCCCTTGTTTCGTATCCGTTTCGATAGCGTACTACCATACTCTTTTTCGCCGTCTACTTTCTAGATGATCCAACGTGGCATCTAGTCAATCCAATAGGATTTCGCCATGTGTATTGTTTGACCAAATTTACTTAACCACCCCGGTAACCTTTTATTTCATTAAATTATAAAATTATCCAGTCCAACAAAATCGGAAAAGATGCACCTGAAATATGAAATGCCAAATTCACCCTTTTTAACCAATTTACGATTATGTCCATTCCTAATCATCTGAGCTGTTTTTATAGTTTTTGTTTTGAGATTTCAATTTTGAACCACCTGAAATTGGTTGTTTGCATTTAGAAATCGGTTTGCTCTGCCAAACGAAACCTAAAATTGGATTTTCAGTTGAGTTTACAATAATTATACAGATAATAAAAGAAGTTGATTGTTGACTATTTTAGTTTTTGTTTTATTGGTTGCAAGTTTGATTCAATATTCAAATATTTTTGCTAACTATCAGTAATTAGAACCCAATGGTAGTTACATAAAATATAACCATTTTTTTTTTTACCTTAATTAAGATTATTTACATTAAATATAAAAGGACCATACACAAATTAGAGTTATTGTTTTCATAATTTTTGATAATAAAATATTGATCATTTCATGACATAAAAAATTAATTAAATAAGATTTTTTTTTTTTTAAAATAAAATATTACAAAAATATTATACCCATTTTTTAAAAGACCTTTTATACAATTGTCTATAAGAGTATGATTTTGAATGTGACCAAAACGATTTCTTAATGATGAAAATGAAATTATTGAGAAATAAATCTTTACAAAGCCACCAATACAATGTGTTTCCTTCACTTGAAAGATGAAAGATAATTCATAATTGATTTTCATTGTTGTTTAAAAACTATGATGGTTTCTTTCTTGGTCAAAAGTAAGCTTGCTTCTTTTGTTTTGTGTATCAATTTGTAATCAAAAGAGTTTTGCAAGGATCGAAATTTCCATTGCATTACTATATGTATGGTTTGTTTGATCCACATTGTCTCTCTTGGTGTTATTTCTTTCTTTGTTTCTTTATTTTAAACTATCAATTATTTGTGTTTAGGGGATTGGGGTGGACAATTGACATTACATATTTGTTTCAGTATAATGGATGATAGGAATTATATTTTCATTTTTGAGGAGGAGGAAAGATTTTTTTAGAACTTTGTAATAGGATATAATTATTAATTTTTAAAAGTTAAAAAAAAAAATTTAAAAGATATTAAATTGAATTTATTTATACATTTGAATATTGAGTTCATTTAAAAAATAAGAAAAATTACTAATTAATTATTAACTCTTTCCTTTAAGACTAATTTTTTGCAAAATATTGTTTGTGTATTTGCTTGCAAATTTTGTTGGTTACATTAAATGGCTAGTTAAGAGGGTATTTTCGTCCTTATGATAAAGAGTATTGGGTAAATGGAATTTAAATGACAAATTTATGTAATTAAGTGGAAATTTGGGGACAATTTCATACAAGCTACCTCAATAAATTTTCAGTTACAAATTTTGTTTTTGTTTTGGATATTTTAGGAAAACAGGAAAAGAGCCCTCATTTCATTTCTCTCTGTCTCTCTCTAGATTATAGGAAAACGAAAATTTTTACAGTGAGAAAGAGTAGAGAAAAGGAAGGGAAAAGGGTTAGGAGGGAGGTTCTGGGAAATATGTTTGACCTTTTATCTTCAGTCTAAATCCCTCTGATTATCCCTATTCCTATTCCATTTCCTTCCTTCCCATATATTTCCTCTCAGTTTCTTATCCCGTATCCAAACTTTGTTTTCTCCTGCATTTTGTTTCCCATTCCCGGAAATCAAAATTTACTTGTCATCTAAAGGCTTGTGGGTTTTTATAAGAAAATACGTAGGTTTAACAACTGGGTTTCTGCCAAAATCTGAGATTTGAGGCTATATCTTGAGTTCTTTTTTGGATTAATTTCAGAACTATCCATTTTGTTTTTGCTCTTGCTTGAAAAGATAAGGTTTTGGGACCCTTTTTCTTCAAATCTTGATACCCATTGAGCAGAAGATCCAAAAAGCTTGAATTCAAGCTTTTTGTTGATCCAACGTTATGGGCAATTGCTGTGTAACCGCCAAACCAGACAATCACGAGAAGAAAAAACGGGACAAGAAGCAGCAGAGTCCATTCTCAGTCGATTATGGAGGCCATCACCGCGGAAACGGTGGCCATAAACTCAGCGTCTTGAAGGACCCCACTGGCTGTGAAATTGAGCAGAGGTACGAGCTGGGCACGGAGCTGGGACGAGGAGAATTTGGGGTCACCTACTTGTGTACGGACAGAGAAACTGGTGACACATTTGCTTGCAAAAGTATTTCAAAGAAGAAGTTAAGGTCTGCTATTGATATAGAAGATGTCAGGAGAGAAGTTGAGATCATGAGACATATGCCGAAGCATCCAAATATCGTGAGTTTAAAAGATACTTATGAGGACGACAGTGCCGTACATTTGGTTATGGAGCTTTGTGAAGGCGGTGAATTGTTTGATAGGATTGTGGCTAGAGGCCATTACACGGAGAGGGCCGCTGCTGCTGTCACCAAGACCATTGTGGAGGTTGTTCAGGTTAGTGTTTGCAAGTTTGGGGTTTTGATAGTAATTCTGTTTGCGTAGATCTACTACTAAAATTTTTATTACATGTTGTTTTTATGTGGGTAATTAATAGATCTATGATTGAATTTGAATTAAACTCTTGTAGATATGGATTTCATAATGTTGAAAAATGTGGCAGAGGAGTTTATGCTTTTATGTAAATGGGGTTATTTGGTTTGATGAATATCTGTAGAGTATGCTGGATAAGTTTGTTCGTGTGTTTCAGTCATAAACTTGCGCTAGGAAATTTTTGCCCTTTTATCTGAAATTTCCCTTTTGCGTGTACCTCCATTAGCAGTCGACTTGTTATACCTGAATTAAGTAAAGTGCAAGATTTATCCTTTTCCTCTCTTTATTCTGGATCCCCCATCAATTGAGTTCTCGTTGAGCTTACTATGTTTTTTAAATCATAGAATAGCATTTACCTCTTCTTTTTGCATTTGAATTTCCGTGAAAATGCTTTGATGCGTGTTATTTTCTTTTGGTATGAAGTATGATTTGGTCTAGGGTCAGCCTTGCATCCTCTATATCTTTTACAGTTTGTTGCAATAGGCTTTGGATTATCTGAGGACACTAGACATGGAGTACTGTTTACAGCTGTCAGTCATGTGATGATTGTTATTATTGCAATAATGTATCCTCTATACTCAGTTGAAGGGCTTCTTTTTATTACATCTTCTGAGATGTTGCCGTTTTGCATGATTCATTCATCTTACTTCATACAAAACTGAAGTACCAACAACATGATGACATTAAAGTGTCACATTTTTGCCCAAACTTTACAACCAGCATCAACATGCTTTCTCATGTGGGATCATTTTTGGTTGAGAAGGTCTATGGACTGACATTGCATTTTGCTTTCTCATTGATTACAAGTATTTGTGATGTGTTTTAGGTTCTAAGTTTAATGTGTAATGTTGTACTGTAGATGTGCCACAAGCATGGTGTGATGCATCGGGATCTTAAACCTGAGAATTTTCTGTTTGCAAACAAGAAGGAAACAGCTCCATTGAAAGCAATCGATTTTGGACTGTCAGTTTTCTTTAAGCCAGGTGCTGTCTCTTGATGGTTGTCATTTTTGGTTGTTTCTTCTCTTATATTTTCTCAGTGTATGCCATTTTATCGTCTGTTGCTGAAATTCCTTATTTCTGCAGGTGAAAGATTTACAGAGATAGTTGGCAGTCCATACTACATGGCTCCAGAGGTGCTTAAACGTAATTATGGACCAGAAGTAGATGTTTGGAGTGCTGGTGTAATCCTTTACATCTTACTTTGTGGTGTCCCACCTTTCTGGGCAGGTTAGCTTTTGTGATGTTGTGAAAGTAAATTATTTCTCCTACATAAGATCCTAACTTCAGATAGCTATCAAGACTATCCCTGGCACACAAGAGATGGGAGTTAAAGAAATATACACATCCCCTTTTTGCTATCCTCTATTTTTAGTATTCCATCAATGACTTGAAGGTGCTACACCTGCTTTTGATGATGTTGTGGCAGGTGTTTACTATAACTTATGACATATAAATATTCTATTTATTTACATATGTCTGTCATAATGTCTGATGGAATCATGTTTTCCAAGGCTTATTGCACAAGTAGTTTTTTTCTATATTTATGGGTTAGCATATTATTTATATATTCTTGTGATCAGGGACCATTCTTTTGTTTCCTTTGCACTCGTCTTTTATTGTGGATCTATACTTTACACTGTTTTATAATCTTTTTTACAACTTTCTTGTAAACTCTCCTCTCTATCTATACAGAAACCGAACAGGGAGTTGCGCAGGCAATTATTCGGTCTGTCCTAGATTTTAAAAGGGACCCTTGGGCTAAAGTTTCTGAAAATGCTAAAGACCTCGTAAGGAAGATGCTTGACCCTGATCCCAGGCGGCGGCTTACTGCTCAGCAAGTGCTAGGTAACATTCAGTTTTATTGCACTACTGTTCTATGTATTAAAACTTTAAATGGAGAACTACTTTTGAAACTGATGTACGACCAGATGCTAATATTTCCTTGTTATTATCTCCTTAAATGCAGAACATCCTTGGTTACAAAATGCTAAGAAGGCTCCTAATGTTTCCTTGGGTGAAACTGTGAGAGCAAGGCTCAAGCAATTCTCAGTAATGAACAAGCTCAAGAAAAGAGCTCTTAGGGTAATGTCTTCAAAGACCATTTTGGTTTGGCGTCGTTCATTTCATTTACTTAACAGTAAAAGTGATCAGTCATTGAATTCTCTTTTAAATGCAAATCAACAGGTAATTGCTGAGCATTTGTCCGTAGAGGAAGCTGCTGGTATAAAGGAGGGATTCCAAACGATGGATACTGCAAATAGGGGCAAGATAAACATTGATGAGCTGAGAGCCGGTTTGCACAAGCTTGGCCATCAGATCCCTGATTCTGATCTTCAAATTCTAATGGAAGCTGTAAGTAATACCCAATGTCAGAATCTGAGCGAAAAAGTGCTACATGTTTAATCTTGCTTTGATGCTTAATTAGATGATACATCTTTGTAAAATTGTTGGCAATTTGTAAAACACTTAGTACTTTGAGGCTCTTTTTTCAGGGCGATGTAGATAAGGATGGATATCTGGATTATGGAGAGTTTGTAGCTATTTCTGTTCACCTAAGAAAGATGGGCAATGATGAGCATATCCGCAAAGCCTTTGAATTCTTTGATCAAAATGAAACTGGTTACATCGAAATAGAGGAACTAAG
>JAWDEX010184739.1:0-13532 GCA_035221805.1 Trichilia hirta | reverse complement strand
GACAATGACCGTAATATCATCATGGAAGTGTCGCCGTACGCCTCGGTCAATCTTCTTCAAATCGGAGTACCTCATTTCTCTCTTTTTGGCGGCTTCCTGCAATGCTGCTTTTACTAGCCTTCTAGCACTTCCCTGATTAAGAGAAGCATACAATTGTCAACATTGTATTTCTATAACTAAAATTCTTAATCAAGGAGAATCGAACGTCACACTTAACATGAATGATCATTGTGATGCCATTTAAGTCTACCCGCTATTTTAAGCAAAAAGTCATCAAATTTATTGTTTAAAAGTTTAATAGATGCAAGTAAACTGCAGTAATTGAATCGAGACTAGCATGATGGAAATCATTGCGATATTGGATAGATGACTTACACTGTGTGGGTGACTTTGAACAATATCAACTGCATCCTGGTTGCTAAGATGCTCCCAGAGTCCATCTGAAGCAAATATAAGAAATTGATCGTGAGGTTGAAGTTCATGCACCGAAATCGATGGTTCAGAGCTTAGAATTGGCCTCTTAAAAGGTTCACGAAGGCGAAACTTTGCATACAATGGCTCCTTGTTATACTCAGCCTTTTTCAGATATACGTCGCCAATAGATCGGGAAACCTGCATACAGAGGAGACAACTGCAAATATTAGAACTCAATCAATATTCAGTACAAGTCACACCATAGTTACAGGAGCTCAACACAAGATCATTTATTACATTTCATCCACATCTAAAGAGTCTTCACAAAATGTGGAGTAAAAGATGCACAAAAACATAACAAAACAATAACTTCAACTTATAAATAACTCCTATTTTAGGAATTATTTGACTAAATCATCATTAATTACAAGCTATGTAGGGAATTAAAATAAAAAAAAAAAGCTGAATTTCAAGAATCTTATACTCTCACTTCCAATCTTTCATCTCTAAAGTATTCATTCATTCTACTATCTTCCAATAAGTTTGATTCCTAAGCGAATTTCCAGGCATCCTGTGCTACTACAATCACCATTGCCCTTTATTAGTCGTCTTGGTCCGTCAATAATGCGCAAAGAATGTAACCATACCTTGATATATTGATGCCCCAAACTAGACAAGCAGTAAATAACAAACAAGCTAATGTTTGATTATCACCAATTCTACAATTTATTTATTTCTTTGAAATAAACCAAAACTCCTGAGAGTATTAGTGTCTATGCTGCAGACGAATGTCAAGTGATGAAGTGAACAATAAATTTTTATTTTTGCTAAAATATTACATTTCTACAGAGCAAAAATAGGATCCAATCTGTCATTTATATCAAGCACCAGTAAATATTTAACTAATAAGTCTTATGATAGCAAGACACTTGCACAGAATTGAGTTTTTCATTTATAACAAGCATCAATGAATAACCTCCTTTCCAATTCTTAACATAAGGTACTCCCCTTGATACATTCCATCTAATTCCATTTTTCATCATACCTACAACTAAGTTTATTTCTAACAAATTTTAACTCAAAGTTAGCGAATATTATTTACTGCTGTCATAAATTCACAACTCAAAAGTACAATCTCAGATTAGGTACTCGTACCGAACGTCCTTGACTGCTCAATTTGTCATCTTAGAGCTCTTATGTGATTCACATCAAAAACTTCTCACAGTCTGTAATTAACACTATAACATGTTTCTTCTTCTCTGTAACTCGGTGATCTGATGCTTCTTCTGTGATCGAATTAAATTCTTAGGTTCCTATTTCTATAATATAGAAATGTTGACCTGAATGCAAAAGTACTATGTTTAAAAATTCTATTGACTAGTTATAACCACTGCAAGAGATATTAAATGAATGCCACTAAATATAGAGAAAAGAGCATTGCAAGAGAAGCAACTTCAAAAACTGTCCGTGATAAGAAGATGAAATTTTTCACTCATGCAGAATTTTACATCTACTGCAACATATGTACAGAGAGAGAGAGAGAGAGAGAGAGAGAGGGAAATATATTCTTAGATCTCTTTTCTATCCTACCAAATCAAATCTAAGAATGAAACTTATGAATCTTAATATTCAATACCACATACAAGGTTAAGAACGAAACAACAGCAACAAATGACACATCGTATTGCAATTTTATACTAAAATCTTAAAACCTACACATTCTTTAGAAAATTAAGCCCCCACTGATATACTCATCAGACAACTCAGCGTGTCAAAGCACAACTTACTCCACATGAGAGGCTTGTGCTTAGTCTTTTCCATGGATTAGGGTGATTGGAACCAATGAACATACAACCAGAAAGCAGAAAATAGAAATAGCAAAGCTTTTCTTGCATGAGACCAGTTAAGAACGTATCAGACCGAAAACCTAGGTCTCTATAGTTGAAAATTTCCCCAGAATTAGATGTAGTATGACTTCATTTATAAGATAAAGATCCAAGCAGGTATTGACATGCAGGTGTCTTCTGAGCTAATCCAGTAAGCAGAAAAATTGCTTTTAGTTTCAATTCATCATCCAATGCTTTCAATCAACTATAGCAGTTAAATAATAAGCTTAGCAGAAAAAATCAACTCCGGGGTGATACAGATATCTGAAAAAGTATGAGATAGTATACACTGACAGAACATCTCTGTAATTCACACGTAAAACATACCTGTATCAGGCCCTTTACTCGCCAGACATTGTGCTTCAAAACTACAATATGTGAGTCATCAGGATGCATAGAATGCATCTCTTGTCTTACAGACTCTATCCCTACGTTATGCTCTGATGAAAGCTGGATGGCAAGAACTTCCCCAGTTGCCCTGACAAGCCTCCCCAGCACAACTCGAGAATCACCAAGGTTGGCAACATAAAGGGTTCCACCACTGATGACACCGACCAAACAGCAAGATCCCACAGCAGCTATCTGAGGCTTCATAGTCCATTGTTTAGTTACAAGAGAAAAAAATCCATCTTCAGTAGCTTGATATGCTTTCCTTATCACATCCACGGACATGGATTGCTGCTCTGTTGTGAATCCTGAAATACAACCATATTAACAACATCATCGAGGGCAAGAACTAAGTTCTCAACTTTAACCTTCCAATTATTTAACATATAAACAGTAAAGTCACCAAATTATCCATAAAAGGAGGAACTTGCAGTGTCCTCTTGAAAACTCAAACCTATCAGCAACATAACATTCCAATGGACAATATTATGTAAAACCATCCTCTAAAGTTTAGATTTCTTACTCTTTAGATGCTCAAACAGGTGATCATTTATGTAACGTGAAGTCTCAGGCCCACCATGGCCATCATAGATACCAACAAAAGTGCCATAAGGACCAGATTCAAGAGTACTCAAGGGGCCAGACTCAATTTGACTCTGATCCTCAAGCAAATTGTTGGCCTGGACAACGGCCATGGAGAATTCACCATTCAAATGTTGCCCACTGTCTTTGTACCAAAGGAGCCCATCTTGCCGGCCTCCTGTATCCGCATTCGTATGGACATAAGGATCCGAAGATGGCCACCAACAGGCCCTCAGAAAATTCATCAACCTTGATAGCATCCCTCATCTCACCTTGGCCAACACCCTCCCATTGTTCGCCATCCAGAGTCGGATGCAATACATTTGCTACCAAGAAAACCCACCAAAAATACTTGTCCTGCAAAACTCCAGAGAAAAAGAATTCATATATACGCCACAAAAGTTATGGCAAAATTAAATTGCAAAACTTATAATCACAACATGTTATATCAGTGAATCAAAAAAATAATCATACTAATTAAGCTCACAGAGTAACTTCCAGTAAATATAGTCAAGCTCAGAAATCCCAAACCCGTATGCAGTTATCAACAAAACAGAACAAGGCACAAGTTTATAGTGAAAAGACCTTATAAAGTGAATAAAAACAACGTAATGAAAACCGAAACTCGTATTATTTGAATAGTCAAATCAAATTCTAGGTTCCACAGCTAATCACACTGACAAAATACAGTAAGCTTTCATGTCAAACAGTAAGTTAATAAACCAGAACAAAAATAATTCAAACACGAATATCAATCACATAAAATTGATTACACAAAGATAAATAAAAATATAAATAAGAATGAAAAATAAACTCACGAGACAAATAAGCTATTTGCACAGCTTCCGTTCAGCTACTGAATGATTGAATACGACGGAGATCTAAATGAAACAAAGCAATACATGCGGGAATGAAAACTTTTAGATCCATAGATCCACTAAATCAAGACCGTATATGATAAACAGAAGGGTTATGTTCAGTTTACTTGAAACTTATTGATTTTTCTATTGCATAATTTTCTTTAACTTAATTTAAAATTATCATATATTTTATTTGAAAACCAAATATAAATACAAAGAGAAGAAGAAAGGGGAGAAGAGAAAACTAAGAAGACAGATAAATAGGTCGTTAGAATGAAAATGAAAATGTATATGAAGAAAGAAAGAGCTGTCAATCAGTGTGATAAACAGACAAACTGAAACTATTTCATCTCTCCTCCTTTCTCTCTTTTATTTTCTCGGCAGACAAACGCCTATTAAAGAAAACGAACAAAGCGATGGCTGAAAGCCACCAATGCATACTGCCGACCTTGGGCTCCACATGTAAGCCAAAGAGAAAGTAGAAATAAAACACACCAAAATTTTTTTGCGATTTTAATAAATTTTATTGATTAAATTAACTACTAACGTATAAAATAAATTCATAAATAAACTTATTGTCAAACATTTAATTAAACCTAATTTTGAATAAATAATTTAAAATATAAAAACAAAAAAAAAAACTCTTAAAATTAAAGAATAAAAAGTATATTTGCCAAAATTAGCAAAATAAGAAGCTGGGCAAGGCAAGCCTAGTCAGCAAAATTGTAAATATCTAGATATTAAAAATAATTACATAAAAATAAAAGAACATGGATGTGTTGCGTTTTGCGTGTGATTGGAGAATTACTAGTTGTGGGTAACATCTATTACGTTGCAAATTTCATAGACTGTTTCTTTTTTATTAATTTTTTAAATTTTAAATTTTAAATTTTTTATTTTTTATTTTTATTTTAATTCTAACACAATTGTGATTAAGCAAGCAGGTGTTCTATTATTAATAGAAATTACACGTGTTCGTATATTTAATAAGCAAGTGGCAAAAATTGCGTGGGAACAGTGTGGAGAGAAAATCTCTTGGTTCCACATGTATGTTATGCATGGGTAATGTTTAGCATAGCTTGCTTGCTTTCTTCAAGCTTCAAACTTCACAATTTCAAATTATTGATCAGCTAGAAAAATATATTGTTGATTATTGAAAAAATAAATATTAAAAATAATAAATAAAATAACATAAGGTGAGTTTTGGCTCTACTATCAAGTATGGACACATGATATTTGGTCAATATTACAATTTCCATAAATCATAATAACCACAATATTTTTAAAATAATAATTTTTTATTCAAATATAAAATTTTAATTTTAATTTAATGTAACATAAATAACGTGAGTAAAAATATCTAATGTCCAGCAAACTACTTCATGTTCAAACTTTAAATGAAAAAATAAATGACCATAAGATTATCATGCACCATTCTGTATCTAAAAGGTGCTTGTTTCTCTTACCCATTATATTTTGTTTTATTTTTATGATGACAAAACATTGCATTTAGCTTTATGTTACCTAAATATCAAGTATAAATTTGTAATACCCATTTTTTTAATTAAGATATTTTGATCATTTTATTACTTAAGGGTATTTTTGTATTTTTATCATATTAACAAATGGATGTCAATACATATAAACTAAATAACAATGAAGTTAAGTACAAAATTCGATAAGATTTCGTTGGAAAACGATCGAGTTTGAAATAAATTTTCTAAATAAAATCTTTTCAAATATCTTATATTCGGAATGAATTTTTTATTGAACTAAATCTTTGATTGACGAACTAATTTTCTTTTGCTCAAAGATGGAAGAAAGAAATTGAGGTTAAAAAAAATGAAAGTGAAAACAGACAATGGATGAGAGCAAAAACAGCATCAAAAAATAAAGAATTGACAAAGGCTAAAAATGGAAAAAAGTTAAGCCAAGACAGCCAAAGGTGTCCAACCCTATATTCGAAGCCAAACATGGTGTAGGAATTGGTCTAGAGAGATATCCAATACAAAAAGTCATGCTGAACATGATATCAAACATCTTTGAGTGCCTTAAAAATAATAATTTTCTTTTTTATCATTAAAAATTTTTTTTTACTATTTCAATAGCATTTTGGACCTTTTGTATCCAATTATAAATACTTCCAAAACCTTCAAACTCTCATTTCTCTCCTCCCTTTTCATCTTTTACGTTTCTTACTCTATTTCTCATTTCTTTCTCTTTTAATTTTTCTCAAATTTTATTGATTAATCTCTTAATTCTTGTACTAGATTAAAAGTACACTATCTCTTTTTTATTTTCTAACTTGTCTTTTAGAAAATGGCTAAGTATTTAAGCTAGAATCAAAGCTAGGGTTTCGTGGTAAAATTTTTTTTTTTTTAAACCAGTGAGAGAATTGGCTTTCTCAAGTCCTAAACGACTTGTAGGTAAAATTTTTAATTTGTTTTAAACTCAAATTTGTACTTTAATCTAATTTAAAACTTAAGATTTTACTGTGCATTAGAAAATTTAAAGAATTAAGATTAATTTTGATTAATTGAACAGGAATTTAAAAAATTTAGTTAAATAATATCAAATTAAGAGTTAAAATAGCTTAAATTAAGATTTTAGTAAAAATCGAATAGAAGTTACTGTGCATGAATATTATTCATCCAAGAACGAATAAGTTAAAAGTCAAGTTGGTATGTTGATACGCATTAGAAGTGATTATGATGAATTAGAAATGGCCATGGAATTTTATTTTATAAAAATCAGATAAATGACCAAAAACGAGTATAATTTTATTTGGTTAAGTTAGACTAGAAAATCTTATTAATTTGAGTACATTTATAGTGTATATATCATATTTAATTCTATTTAGAATTTAGAATTGATAAGTTCTTTGTTCTACATGTGCTTTAAGCTTAGAAAAACTAAATGACAAGACTCTGAGGTGAGAGAAGTAAAGGGAGTATATGCCCTCTCTAGTTAGTGAGTGGATTATATTTTTTAAAAATACTTTTGTTATTTAAAAATGTTTATAAAAACTTACTTACATTATAATTTAGGAAATAATTTATTTTATAACTATTACTTTAAAACGAACATGAATGGCGTGTTGGATCGTATAGTGATTTGTATATATAGCTGAATGCCAATTTTGACATTTGTGTTTTAAGAACATGAAATGAACTTTGATGTTGTGCATATATTTGACTTGATTTTGAATTTCATGAGATTAATTTAGTTTTATGATATTGATAATGGGCGAAAAGCTATCTATAGATACATGATATTAAGTAACCTAAGGACGGATCAAGGCAGTGGCTGTCTTAGATGAATGAGTGTATTGATGGAGTTGGTATAAGGGGTATTATAATTTTATTTGTGGAGTGGCCCACTATGTAAGAATATTAAGGACAGATACATGTGAATTCACGTACTACTCGAAACTAACATCAGTAAAGGGTAGTTTTTATAAAAACGATTATGGTTTTCTTGAGAACAAACGCATACCATTTTATTTTACTTACATGGGTTTTATATAAAAATTAATAGATTAATAAAGGCTTAGGTTTGCATATAAACACTGAAAAAAAAGGGTTAGCTTAATGATTTTTGATATAGGCTATGGTTTTCATTAAAACAAAATAATTTCTATACAAATAATAAATATTTTCTTAAAAGATTTCTTTATAAATGTTTTTATATATTTATATATGTTTTCTATATTCACTTATAGAATATACTCCTATATACTTAACCTCCTTATATTTCAATTTCATGTAATCGCAAGAAGAGTAGAGAATTAACTAGCGGTGGTAATCACTTAGAGGTTTAGAGTTTCAGGTATATTTTTTGTTCTCAACTCACCGTTTAGCTATTTAGTCTACTAGAGTTGTTTATAAATCTCTATATGTATATTTTTTTTATAAATTGAAAAGACTACTTTTCAATTATATAATCTTTATATTTTGTAAACTAAATATACTTTTAGTAGTGGAATAATTTAAAAATATCTCAAAGAGACAATATATATTGTTATGTTAATGATATTAATTAAAAAAAATATTTTAAAATATTTGTGTATAATTATATAAAGATCAGGTACCTTAATATCTTATAAGTCCGAGAGGCATATTTTAAAATTTAAAACATATTTCGAGAGCTTGTAATGGTTATTGCGTATGAATCTCACAGGCGAAAACATAACAAAATTAATCAATATAACTAATTAAAAAATAAGTCGTGTACATATGCATGATATATTCTTTTATTTTCTCATGTTTTAAGTTTTAATCTTTAATTTCTTTATTTTTGGTTTTAAATTTTTTATTATAATTTTAATTTTTTAATGATAAAGAAAAATCAAAAGATTATAATAAAAAATATTTTAAAAAAATAAAAAGGCATTTGATACATGGATTATTATCACTTACCTCCTTTAAAGTTTACCAAAATTTCACTTAAATAATGAGAATGAAAAAATAATAACCTACATCCCCTCTTCTTTAAAATATTGTTTGAGTAATTTTTAACCCTCACATACAATAATTAAATTAAATATAATTATTTATTTATTTTATATTATTAAAACATTTGTGCTTACTATTTACAGTAAAAAAATTTCTTAAAATTTAAAGAATTAAAAATTGAAATGCAATATTGAAAATGTTTTGAAATCATAGCCATGTAATTGACCCAAGATTCTGCAATTGGGGTTTATGCTCTACTTTGAAAGGAAATTCCACTTGATATGATTTTTCTAATACTCAAAATCATTTTTTTTATTTTAAAATTTTTGCTTTATTTTATTTTTAACATAATCTAAAACTTTTGTCTATTAAAATAAAATGATAATTTTTATCATCAAATATTGCACACCAATTTTCAGATGTTAATGATTTATAACCTAAAGTTTAGGGGGTTGTTGGGAGAAAATATTGTGCACCAATTTCAGATATTAATGACATACACCTAAAATTTATGTGTCAGTTTTTTTTTTTTTTTTAATGCTAATATTACAATTAGATAATGAATGATTTTTATATTTAGGTGCAAGTCGAAAATATTAATTAATAAATATATAGTACGAACCAAAAATGTTATTGACAGGAGTGGAATAAATTTTTCAATGTATGGCTAAGAGGAACCTTGCCAATAAGAGGACTCAAACAAAAACAAGTTACAAGCCTAGTTGAATTAATGGGTAATTGAATTATTAAAATATTCAGCGATACAAAAAATATGGGTTCTAATTGGAACTAAATTAAAAATTAGGGTAATAAACAATTTACCTAAAATTAGGAGTATAACAAATAATAGTAATGCTATTTATCTCAATTTTTTCATTCCAAAATACATATGATATACATTCTTTATACACTAAAAAAAAAGCAATTAAAAATTATAAAAATTCACTACATAATAAACGCATGTTACTCACATAATAAGTCATTTAAAATGTATTTTAAAATAAAAAATTTAAAGTGAGCAATATTATTAAAGAAATAATACTAAAAATTTTAAAAATTAGTAACTAAAATGTATTAAATTCATATAAAAGTACTTTCACAAAATAGAGTAATTTTGAATAACAACATTTAAAAGTGTTCTTCAAACCGAGATATATTAACTAATTTTCTCCAAATTATAAATAAATTTTATTTGATTCGTTATTATAAATTGACCTATTATATTGATAGTGGCTTGTAAACATTTGTTTCAAAAAATACTTTAAAACTTGTATCTAAAATATTTCGTATCTATTTTTAATTTAACACTAAAAATATAAAGAAACAGCACATTTTGATTATTGGCAATACTTTATTCACAACGATAAAATATTTCCAAACGAATAAATAAGATAAATTGAGGGGTTCACATTCTTTTACGGGTCAAATTAAAACCTAATTATCCCTCTAATTTGTTATAATAATATTTTGCTTACTCATCTTTCACTTTCTCATCATTAAAGGCAATACCCAATATTGCACGATGAATGACATGTGTGTGACCACCGTTGGTTTTTGGTTACAACATAATTCATTTTGTAATTATTGTATAATATATACAAAGTTTTATATAAAATTAATATAATAATATTATAGAAAATATTATCAAAATATATAAGTATTATGTGAATTTTGTATGAGTAATATTTGCATAGTTGATATTATGATAAAAGTGTATCCATGAGGGGAAGGGCAACCATCAAGTTGGCTAATCCTTTCCGTTTAGAAGACAAACAAAGTCCCCTTCCAAACAAAATGCAAACAAAATTAAATCAAAATTATTTTTTTATTTTAAGAAATTAATGCAATTTTCAGAAAAAGGAATACAAAATTTCAACTTTCTTGTATAGTTAAATGTGAAAACGACATTATTCCTAAATTATATTAGCTGCTGTTGTTTCTTATCCCAAATTGTATCTCACATTTAACAATAATTTAAATGCACTTCCATGACGTGGGAAAAAAGATTTGAAAATTGAATGTTACTAGAAATGCCAATTGATTGTCCTATGTATGGTTGACAAAGATAAGCTATAAATAATTTAATAATAAATTTTTATCTTTTTATTTAAAAAGAAATTTGAGTCTTCGTATAATTATTCACGTGCTTTCTTATTAAAAAAAATAAATTATTTAATAAAATTCTAGGATTAAAAGAAAAAAAAAACTTTATTTGATAGACCATGGGTAAGGCTATGGTGAATTAACATATATTTTTGAATGTTTTTATTATAATATTTAATATTTTTGTTATAATTTTCAATGTTTCGTTATAATTCGGGACTTATGCAAAATAATGAAAAGTTGGTAGTGTGATATAAAGTGTTGGAGAATTAAAAACGGAAGAGATGGAAAGTACGAAATTGGATAGAGTGAAAAAATAGATATATATGGCACAAAGAAAATATCAGTGTGACCCATGCATGTTTCATTGATATACACATCATTAACACGTTGAAATTTTGTTTAAGGGAGGTCACAAAGCTTGCATTTTCTATGCTTCTAATTAATAGGAAGAAGGGTGAATGACAAATATACCCATTGTTTTAGAAAATTACCAAAATCCTTCCACGTTTTTTTCATGATAGGTATTTTCTTAAAGTTTAAAACTCATGACAAATACAGGATATAGTTTTAAAAAATTACATATACCAATACTTTTTTTTACAATAAATATTTTCTTAAATTTAAAACTGATAATAAATATCTCCTTACCATTTTAATTTCTTTAGATAATTATCTTTTTTGATGATATAATAATTATTATATTCCTAGTTTTTATAAAAATATGAATTACAAAATTATATAACATATACAAAATTATTTTTAAAAAAATTATATAAAATACATAAATTTAATTAATAAAATTTATAATTTGAAGAACATTAAAAATTCATAAATTACATTTTTCAATTTACATTTTCATGAATGCCAAAATAGAAAAATAATGATTTTAATAGGTAAGTCCTATAAATTTTTGAATATTTAAGGTCAAAATAAAATATTATTATAAGTCATATATTTAAAAATTTAGCTTGATAATTTTTTTAATTCACTTATTTTTATTTTAACATTCTTTATGATATAAATTTTAGTAGGTAAAATTCATTTAATTTTTATGAATTTCAACTTATAAATTTTTTATATTCTTCATATTATAAATTTTACATATTTTATATAATATTTTTAATAGTAATTTTATGTACTTTATATTTTCTTAATTCATTCTTTTATAGAGTTGAAGATACAATAGTCATTACACCATTAAAAAAACAATTAACTAATGAAATTAAATTGGCAGGGAGTATTTAATTTCAAATTTAAAGGAATATTTTTTATCAATTTCAAATTTAAGGAGTATTTATCATGTAAGAAAACGTAAAAGGTATTTAAAATTTTTTGAAATTATAAGAGTTATTTATCATTAATTTCAAATTTAAAGAATAAAATATCTATAATTTTTTTAAATTATAAAAAGATATTTGCTTTCCCCATTTGAAAGAAACCTATCCACTTTATTACATGCCTTAGAAGCAGAGCACGGTCATGATTACAAAATTGAGAGATTAAAATATTAAAATTAAAAAAGTCATTAAAAATAGCTTAAATATTTTTTAAATTAAAAAAAAAAATCTAAAATTTTTAGTCAGTAAAATTTATTTTCACCTATATGATCATTAAAAATAGCTAAGACTTACAAAAGATTTGTATTGTCGCACATTTAATAAAACATAAATTTTAGTAATTTATTCTTCCTAATACTCTTTATTTTTCTTTCACTTTCTTTTCAAACAAATATTAATTAAAATTTTTATTTTTTCAAATAAAGCAAGTCTTAAAGAAACATTGGGTAAATTAATATTTTTTTTTTCGCATTTTTAACACTCTATTATCCCTTGTATTTTAAAAAAATTTGATACCCTTTACTTTTACTTTTAATTTATGAGGATAAAATTAAAAAGTAAAAGTATATCCTATAATTTATAAAAAAATTTTGAAAGATATTAGAGTATTAAACCAAAAATAAAAAAAATAATTTATTCAAAATAATCAAATACCTAATTAACATCAAAGGTCAAAAATTTTAATCAAGAAAAATCTTTTATTACTTTGATTCCTGGCATTTTTTACATTATTTGAAAATTAGTTTTTTTTTTTTCTAGATTTTTAATTAATTTATTTTTTTAAATGTCATACATTGAAAAAAAAATGACCAATTAGATATTTGACTATGTTCAATAATTTATTATAATACCAATGGTAATAGCATATTTTTCAACTTGTTCTTAATCCAGATAATGTCAAAATAAAAGATAAAGTTGAATTAAATAACAAGCGCTTGTTATATAAAAATCAACCGTTTAGTTAAAGAGATTAATTTCTACATAAGATATAAATAAAATTAGTTCATGTAAATAAAAACTATATATTTAAAATATTACTGCCCATAAATATACATACATATATATAATCGCAATAACAATCAAAATGGCCAATCATTTCCGTTTTAAAGGCAAACAAAGCCCCCTTCCAAACAAAATCTTGACAACGGTAAATGCAAAATATAATTTCTTTTGAGAAAGTAATGCTATTTACAGAAAAAATGAATACGAAATTTCAACTTCTTGTATAGTTAAATAAGAGAAACGACATTCTACATAAATTATATTAGCTGTCTATTGCGTCATTTCACATTAAAAAATAATTGAAGGACACTTTCGTATTGTAGGGGAGAAATTGAATTATGCATGTTACCAAAGGTATCAATCGATTGGGAAAAATATAAGTTTACCTTAGATTTGTGTTATTTCATACATAATTTTATACATCAATAATGTAGATTTTGTAATGTATTATATTTAAATTTTTGTAAAAATTTTGTACTCAACTAATGTTGTTCTCGGATTGGT
>JAWDEX010184708.1:0-13536 GCA_035221805.1 Trichilia hirta | reverse complement strand
AGGGTACAGCTCATCTCTAGCCCTTACCAACAAGGCTTATATTTAATTTTTCTCTTTTTTTTTCTTTTTTTTTTATTAATGCCCTTAGATATTATCTCAAATGAAATCGTCAGAATAAATTCTCTATTTACAACCCACAATCATGTGCCAAAATGTGTATTTGATAAGAATGGCTCATAAAATTCTTGTATAATAAGTTTATAAAGAAATAAATAATAAAAAGAGAATTTATAAAATTTAAATAACTCAAATAAAAGCAAATATTAAAATATATAATAATAATATTATTAGGATGCGTCTCAAGGATCGAGAGGAGAAAAAATGACCCCTTACTCAGCCATCCATACAAAAGTCGGACGATTACTTCTTTTTTACAATATAATAAACATACTATAACAAAATAATTCTAACATCATTTAATATCAACTATCCTTACCTTATTTAATATAAGACATTTTTTTAACGTATTAATATAAAAGATAAAGTATAGAAAATATTACTTGAGATAGAATTTTTACACAATGAAAATCTGTAACAAATAATTTTAAGTATGGATAAAATTTATAAAATTTACAGATGAAAAAATTGGGTCATGATAATTGCAAAAAGTTTTAAAAAAATTCATAGTATTAACTATGATGAAACTTTTTCTCTAGTTATCATACTTAAATTTATTCAAATTTTGCTTGCTATAGCTGCATTTCATGATTATAAAATTTGGCAAATTAATGTCAAAATTACTTTTCTTAATGAAAATTTATTAGAGGATGTGTATATGACATAACTTAAAGGTTTTGTCATTCTAAAAAATCCCAAAAAGATTTGTAAGCTACAAAAATCTATTTATAGATTAAAATAAACTTCTCGAAGTTGGAATCTTCAATTTGATAATGCAATCAAAAAATTTGTTTTCATTAAAAATAAAGATAAATCTTGTGTTTACAAAAGGGCTAGTGAGAGCACTGTTGTCTTTCTAATATTGTATGTAGATGACATATTACTTATTGAAAATAATATTCCTACTTTACAATCGATAAAAATATAGCTTGAAAAATATTTTTCAATGAAGGACTTAGGTGAAGCTACCTATGTTTTAGGTATTAAGATTTATAAAGATAGATCAAGAAGATTGCTTAGCCTAAGTCAGAGTACATATATAGATAAAGTGTTAAAGAGGTTTTGGCATGCAAGAATCTAAGAAGGGATTCTTATTTATGTCATAAGGCATAAATCTCTTCAAGGATCAGTGTCTTAAAATGCCAAAAGAGAGACAACACATGAGTAAGATTTCTTATGCATCTATAATAGGGTCTATCATGTATGCAATGATATGTACTCGTCCTGATGTCTCATATGCCTTAAGTGCAACTAGTAAATATCAAACTGATTCAGGTAAACATCATTAAACAGTTGCAAAGAATATTCTTAAATATTTAAAAAGAGGAAAGGATATATTATTGATTTATGAAGGTGAGAAAAAGCTCAATGTAAAGGGTTACACTGATGCTAGCTTTCAAACTGATAAAGATAATTTATGATCGCAATCAAGTTATGTGTTTAGCCTTAATAATAGAGCTATAAGCTAAAAAAGTTCAAAACAAATAATAGTGATCGATTCTACAATAAAGGCTGAGTATATTGTTGCTTCTGATGAAGCAAAGGAGACTATTTAAATCAGGAAGTTTATTACTAAATTAGGAGTTATTCTGAGCCATACAGACCCAATAGAGCTTTATTGTGATAATAATTGAGCTATTGCATAGGCAAAGGAACCAAGATCGCATGATCTAAACATATACTTTGACGCTTTTATCTCATTCGAGAGATCATCGAGAGAAGTGATATAAAGATATGCAAAATACTAATAGATGATAATACCAATAGACTCATTGACTAAGCCTTTAACACAGCAAAGGTATGATCGTCACACTAAATCTTTTGATATTAGATACATAGAAGATTGAATTTAGTACAAGTGGGAGATTGTTAGTATATGTCCTAAGATTCAATCATAGTTTTGGATATTTAGCATGTTTATATATCATGATATTGTTAGTTTAATATAATATTTTATTATTGCATATTTGTATGTTTTAATAAATCTAATAATGTTCTTAGAATAGAAGATTCAATTAGTTGAACATTATTTTTAAATATCCCTAGTCAAGTATTATTATGATAAGGTAATAATAATACGCTGAGACTAATATGTATAGTGATTGATAATGACATGAGATGTGTCATAATATGAGATATAAAATTAACACATGAGTACAAGTTAGTGAACTAATATACTGGACTAACCCATTATAAGAACACCACATGGATTGTTATATAAGTGTCACAAGTTATTCTTATAATAATATTAGTATATGTGATTCTTTGACTTGAGATTATTATGGTTCTCAATATTATGAATGATATATTTTGATATTTTCAAATATCATCTATAATAGGATGGACTATAAAAAAAAATAATTAGATATATCATGAATCATGTAGAGAGATATGTTTAATCAAAATAGGATTTGTCCTTTCCATATAACAAGAGTGATATCTTTCGGTCTTTTGATTCAGTATGATTATGAAAATACATAAACATACTCAAATGAATTAATATGGGAATATTAATTTTGTTTAGTTAGATAATTATACTTTAAATATCAAAAAATCACAAAGATTGAACTTTACAAGATTGACACATTCTATTTCTCGTGTTCAATTAGGTATCATGGACAAAAATATTAAACTACACGATAACATTAATCACAGATTAAGGTGATGTTGAACCATTCACATTATTGTCACTTGGGTAGTTATGATGTGTTGCTAGACACTATTCATAACTTATATTACTATAATTAGATTATAGTATTACTATCAACGTTACGAGAACCTATTGAGTCACACATAAGATTAGGCATAATGGATGTATAAATTCATGAGATGAATTTATCAAGTTCGTGAACTCTTAACGTACATTGGGTATTATATTTAGGTTGAGTATATTAATTAAGATTAACTAAATATGTTATTTAAACTTAATTAAATAGACTGGATTTTAAGTTAAAGGCCATGTCCAAATATGAATAATGGGTCGTATTTATTCATTAATGAGTTCATTAAATTCGAATCCATAAAAACCCTAATTTCTATTATAATAGGATACATTTTGATGTTTTTTATATATACAATGCACCTAGGGTTACATTAAAAGCGTTTTTCTTAGAGAAACAAAAAGAAAAGAAAAAACGAAAAGAAAAGAAAACACAAACAGAAGAGGAAAAAACGAGTGAAGGAGCTAACACTCCAAATTATGTCGATTTTCAATCATGTGGATATCGTAGAGGCACAGTTCATAGATATGGGCTCCATGGTTCATCAAGTCAATCAACACAAAAAGACATGAATTCTAAATTCATAAAACGCTAGGTTATCGCGTGGATTCTTGGTTGAAATTCAGAAATTTTAAAATTTCGCTACATACATGCATTCTGTTTTCGTCAAGATGATCCAAAAAAAAGTGATTCATTGTTTAAAAGTTGGGATAGCACTTACCGTTGTCTCACTGGTTTACTATATGAGACCTTTGTATGAAGGTGTTGGGGCAATTATGATAGTTGTGATTGTATTTGAAAACACTGTCGGTAAGTCTTATGAAATACCGAAACTTTCAAAAGTTAGTCCTAATCAAACCTTAGCTAATTTTAACTTTTTCATGTTGCAGGAGCAACAGAGTGTAAATCTCTTAACAGAATTTTGGGCACATTCCTGGCTGGATTTCTTGCTACTGGTGTCCACTGGATGGCTAGTCAATAAGGAGATGAGCTTGAGCCCTTAATTGTAGGAGCTTCAGTTTTTCTATTAGGTCTGTACAGCGTAGTCCTGGAAGAATTTTAATTCGTTGCATTCTAATCTGGACAACTGGAAAAACTGACCGAGTGTGTTACCTTTCTTAATTCAGCTTCAGCAGCAACTTTCTCTAGATTTATACCTTCAGTGAAAGTACGGTTTGACTATGGTGCCATGGTTTTCATCCTCACCTTCAGCTTGGTCACACTATCAGGTTATCGCGTGGATAAACTCTTTGACATGGCACACCAAAGAATATCCACAATTATCGTTGGAACTTCCTTGTGCATTGTTGTTAGCATGCTTATTTGCCCCATTTGGGCAGGCAAGGATCTCTATAATCTAATCCTCGGAAACATGGAAAAACTTACCAATTCCCAAGATGGTAAGTTGTCATTTTGTAAGCGACAAGCTATAACAAAATTTCTTCAAAACTTAATATTTTGCTGACAACACATATCGCAGGTTCTGTAGCTGAGTTTTTTAATCATAGTGGAGGATTCACTGAGAGTGAGGAAGAATCTCATTAAAAAATTCTAGGCTACAAATGTGTATTAAATACAAAAGCAACAGAAGAATCTATGGTACGTGAAAAGACTGCTGAAATGGATGATATTCTGTCCACAGTTTTGCATAATCCTTTGATTGATGTCAAAAATGACCCTGCTTTTACGCAGGCTAACTTTGCTAGATGGGAACCTGCTCATGACCGGTTCAACTTCAGACAGCCATGGAAACAATACCTAAAAATTGGAGCATCAATCCGTAGCTGTGCTTATTGCATAGAGGCTCTAAACGGCTGCATCAATTCTGAGAATCAGGTAATTCAAGTTTCTGCATTCACTACTATCAAATGAATTCATCAATTATATTTTTGTGAAAAATTTTTGATACTCATGCTTCAACCTATATGATCTGCATAACAGGCCCGGGTATTTATTAAGAATCATCTGACAAACACTTGCATGAAAGTAAGTCCCTACTCATCAAGTGTCATAAAGGAGTTAGCGAAAACTATCAAGACAACGAAGAAATCATCAGCTATGGACTTCTTGGTTGGAGAAATGAAGGCTGCAGTGAAAGAGCTTCAGCATGACTTAAAATCACTTTCCAGTTTATTCTATCCCCCACGAGTATCCGAAGCTGACACTCCTGAGAAACCAGAAGAAATCTCCAGACAGATGGCTACAATTCCTCTCATGGGAATGATTTCAACGGTGACTTTTGCTTCCCTACAGATTGAAATCACTTCTCGGGTTGAATCCGTCGTTGAAGCTGTTCTGTTGAAGAACTTGCAAACTTAGCTGGATTTGAACACACAGAGAACAAACAGAATCTTCAGCCTAACATACTAGATCCACCTGATGAACACAGAGATGGAGGAATCCATGAAGACTCTTCAAAAAGTCTGAGTTCCATTCAAAGGATAAATACTACAGGATCATGGAAAGAAGTGTCGCTTCTGTATCAGCATCAGAAACTTATAAATGTAGCAATTAACATCTTACATAATCACGGTGATATTTATGACCTTGGCAATAAGATCGATATAAATGATTTCATCACTCTCTTATTCTTCTCTGCAAGCTCGATTGAGTAGAAGATTGTCTCAACTTAACATCAGAAGGTTTCATGCATGGAAATGCCAGAAATTCCATGAAAATGAAGGATAGAGTCTGATTCTTGTCCATGGTATTGAGTTATGTTTTGAACCAGAAACTTAATCGATCAAACGCTAAACCGGATTGTCTCAAAAGCTTAAGCAAACAATAGTATTAAAGTTTAACAGACACTTTCACTTGCAAAATCGACATTAAACGAAACAAATATTAAAAAAAAAGAAAAAGAATTCTAAATAAATATAAAACAAATTCAACTATATTAAATTACGGCTTAATCTAAAAAATTTTAAAAATAGTTAAAAATTCAAACAATATTATTAAGTTCTAATTATATTAAATTTAAAGAAAAAATCATTTTATGTATATATTTAATTATTATGATCATAAGACAAAAATTTGTTTGAATTAGGCATTTTGCGATCCCTTTCTACGTCAAATAAATAAAATTCAAAGCATATACTGTCATTTTTTTTTTTTATAACGAGAAAATTCTTATACTCAATCATCACTGCAGCGGCCGGTTATACACGGGCCAGACACTCACTCTTTTTGGGTACGTGTCCGCAGATTACACAGTACTTGTCCTGAATCAATTAAGATCATATACAGGAACTACACTGCAGTAGTACCAAGTATAGAATAAAATTTCGACTGCACCAAACTCTTACACTTAAATGCACTTCAAAAAATTCGAACCTAGAACTAATACAAATGTCTCTTAAGATGAAACCATTCGACTATACCCAGCACAAATGTATATATGATAGTAAACATTTTGATTTTATTAAATGGTTCTAAATTTCTAATTAGATCATCTTATACAAGCGAGTAAACAAAATTAAAATATGTGATTTTATCCAATGATTTTTAAACCTTTCTTTTGTTAAATTGGAGAACAAGTCTAATAAAACTTAAAAATTTTTAATGATATTACTATAAGAAATGATAATTGCCTAAAGTCTCCTAGGCTCCTTACTTAACGGTAATGGTCATACATTTTTAAGTGTTGAGATTAGGTGATAAAAGTATTGAAAAGCTTTTAATTTAAAAACGGTTGAGTATAAATAGTAAGATGAGTTTTGTCTTGTCATCCAAATTGATCGAAATCTGTTAAACAAGTTTGAGATAGGATGAGAAAAGACTGATTTTGAGTGAAAACACACAAAATATTGGCTGTTGCGCGTAATACGAAGGCCGTTACGGTAACTACATTGTAGGCGTAGTGTGGCAATTCAGAATTGAGATAGAAAGCAATAATGATCCCGCACCACTGCGGGGCGGTTTCACTCGTTACTACCGACGGTCTGTGAGATCATCATCTTCATTAGCCCTCACAATATAAACAGATGTGTTACGGAAATAAATAAATAAAAATTCACTTTATAAGATGGTAGCACTTCCGTCGTAATGTCCCATTAAAGTGTCGGCCATTTGCTTATAGTTCATACCAAACCAAATTTGCAAGGGCATGAATATAACAGTTCGTTTCCAATAAAAGGAAATCAGAAAAAGGAAAAATATATTTATTTTGAATCTCTGTATATTCAAAATAACTCTGAACACATTTGATCAAGAAAATTCAATCAATAACGTGATATAATGGTTGATGTAGCCGATAAAGTAGCGTATTTCCAAGCGATCACAGGCTTAGACGACCACGATTTGTGTACGGAGATTCTGCAGGCGCATGATTGGGACCTTGAACTAGCGATCTCCTCCTTCACTTCCACCAATACGCCGCCACAACAACCGAATACCGAAAAAACCGCCATTTTATCATCTAGCGATGATCAAAATACCGTTCACTACTCTGAATCTTCCGGAAATGTAGTTGCGGGGCCCGGTTTAGCGTGGAAGTTAATCAGCTTGCCGTATTCTGTGATTTCTGGAAGCATCGGGCTCATTTCGGGTGCGGTCGGGTTGGGACTATGGGCCGCTGGCGGTGTTTTGTCATTTTCGTTGGGGATGCTTGGGCTTGGCTCGGGTCGGAACGGGGAGTCGTCGGCCCGATTAGTTTCCGTTTCGGCAGCAGCTTCGGAAGCGATGGAGTTCGTGGCGGTCTTTGAGAGGGATTATGGGAATGTGAAGCCGAATTTTGTATCTGAGGGTTTCATGGACGCTTTGCAGAGGTCAAGGGGCTCGTTCAAGTTGCTGTTTGTGTACTTGCACTCACCGGATCATCCCGATACGCTGTTATTTTGTGAGGGGACTCTGTGTAATGAGGTCTTAGCTGCTTTTGTCAACGAGAATTTTGTTTCTTGGGGAGGGAGTATTAGGGCTAGTGAAGGGTTTAAGATGAGTAATAGTTTGAAGGCTTCTAGGTTTCCGTTTTCTGCTGTGGTAATGCCAGCTACCAATCAGAGGATAGCTTTACTTCAACAGGTAAAGCTTTGATTGAGTTTGCATTTTGTTCTTTTGTAGTACATGTGGAGGTCGAAGTTAGGGCTAAAGAAAGAACTATTCTTGGATGCTATTTTGCCTATCTTATTGGAGTCTGCAAGATTACTATTGAAATGTAAAGTATGTTGTATTTGTGTAGTTCCTGGGTCTAATATATTCTTGTTGCGACTCCTCCGGGTAGTAATAGTTATATTTATACTTGTAAAGGTTTGTATACAAAAAGTTAACTGACCATTGAGTGGACCGTAGTGGACGGTTTTGAGTTTTTGGTATGGTTACGGAGAGGGGGAATAAGCTAAGAGGGGGAAAATAAATGATTGAAAGAACGGAGGGATTTGCTTAGTTTCTCATTGACTTTGAGAAGTCAGCATATTTAATAGAGAAATGTATAAAATGGTGCGAATGTAGTTTTGTTATCTTAGAGAGATCAAGTAATTTTCTGTTTGGTCTTGTAATATGAAGTGCCAGGTGATAGAGATGGCATGAATTTTACCTCTGCTTTTGTGATTTGGAGGGAAAATGCAAGTATTGCTTTCAAAGGTGTTTTTGGTTTTTGGTTGACTAGCATTGTTAGGGTACATTTGATTATTGTAGATTGTAGTTATTGTTCTACGTTTGTAGAAGAATAGATTTGGTGAGGAGGTGGATTCATTGTACTGCATGCATGCACTGCTTGATAGTGTTTTGTTGCTTGTTGTCTGGCATACATGGAATCCATTTGACCATTATAGTACAATGGCATTCTTCCCTTATGGGATCAGCTAGTGGATACTGCTGTAGAATGACGTCCTTTCGGTAGGGTTATTTTTTACTTCATTGGTGAAGTGTACAATCTCATTGCTTTTTGTGAGCACACAAATTGAGAACTTGTTTGTGCAACTGATCTTAAAGTATTTTGGATAGTACCCCACTGTCTCATAATTTAACCACAGTTTGTTTGACCCAAACCCTGTTTATTTCCCCGGTATCTTATGATGACTATTTGTTTATAGTTATTTATATAATATTTGTGTTTTTCCTTCGGGATCTCTTTTATGCATTGCAGATTGAGGGACTGAAATCTCCTGAAGAAATGCTCGTGCTACTACAGAAAGTGATTGACGAAAGTAGCCCTGTTCTTCTGCAAGCAAGGTTTGATGCAGAAGAAAGAAGGAACAACTTACGTTTGAGGGAGGAGCAAGATGCTGCTTATAGAGCAGCCCTTGAAGCTGATCAAGTATATTGATATTTAAGTTTCAGTTTTCCATTTTTGTAATGCTTGGACCCAGATGGCATATCGCTGCCCCCCATTCTCCTCATTAACAAATGCTTATGTTTGTACACAGTTGTCTAATATTGCTTTCTTTCTGCGTCTTCTTTTCCCCACTTTTTTGTTATGTAAGGTTAGGGAACGCCGGAGGGGAGAAGAGCAAGAACGCCTGGACAGGGAAGCTGCAGAAACTGATAGGACGCTTAAGGAGCAAGAAGAGACTCGTGAAAGAGCAGGTCGTGAAGCTGCAGAAAGAGGGTCTGCACTTGCTAAAATACGTCAGGAGAAATTCCTGTCTCTTGGTGCTGAACCTGAAAAAGGGCCTAATGTGACACGAGTAATTTAACTGAGTTTGAATTAAAATTTTTTCTTGTTAAGAAATAGATATTTTCAGAACCCGAATATCATTGTGCTTTTTTGTTGTAATATCAGATTTTGGTGCGCTTCCCAAATGGAGAACGGAAAGAGAGGAGGTTCGACCATACTGCTGCAGTCCAATCTTTGTACGACTTTGTTGATTCTTTGGGTTGCTTAGAAGTTGAGAATTACAGTCTTGTTTTGAACTTTCCAAGGGTTGTATATGGGCAAGATAAGCTCAGTTTGTCCTTACAAGAAGCCGGATTGCATCCTCAAGCCAGCCTATTCGTGGAGCTGAACTAGAGTGAGAGGAAGATGGCTCAATTATTAATATGGAACGGAACCTGCAAGTAGGATGGGTAGTCTGTGTTGTGTCTATTTTTTCTGCTTTCCCATTTGAACTCGATTTGCGAATGATACGATGAGATGAGATATTTAGCTGCCTGCTTCATCCGTGGATGTTCATTTTCTAAAATGCAGATTAAATATTATTGATTTGCACGTATTTCGAACAAACGAAAATCATGGGATTAAGTGGCAAAATGGTAGTTTAGTGTAGTTAAATGCATTCAAATCATCGCGTGGTAGTCTGTGTTATGTTTCCGATCTGACATGATATAACAATTGCATAATCAGCCGAGTCGTTGTAGTATAGTGGTAAGTATTCCCGCCTGTCACGCGGGCGACCCGGGTTCGATCCCCGGCAACGGCGTTTTTAAAGATTTTCCTCAAATTTTAATTATTTTCATGATTTATAAAAACTCGAATTGTGAAAAAATGGCGTCGCCCGGACTCGAACCGGAGACCTTCAGTGTGTTAGACTGACGTGATAACCAACTACACCACGACACCTCTTTGTATGCCGCGCCTGTCTTACTTATTTTTGATATAAAAATATGAAATTTGAATGGTGGCATAACTCGAACAGGTCGCTGGCACTTGAGCTCCAAAGGAATCAGACCTTTCCTTGATTAGTGAAAGACGTATATAACATATCTCTTATTAACCAATACTACTTCAATGAAATCAGTAATTTTTCTTTAGAATAGAAAAAAGAAATTAGTAAAACTGAAATGATAATCTCTAAATGACGTTGTAAAAAAAATAGTTGAATGAATTGGTTTCATGCCACTCACTGCCCGTCTTAAGTTTTCTTTGTAATTTTGGAATATATTTCTTCTTTTGAAAAATAAATACTTGATTTTTAATGACTTCTGTTGTTGCACCAAATTTTTGAGAACTCCAAGTGTCAACCAATAAAATTTCGGCGATTTTTGGACATGGACTTGCGATTATAGAAAAGGAATTAAAAAACTATCATATACTTAATAAAAATTCTTCAATACTTAAGTTAAATTGTATTGTAAAAAAAAAAATTTTAATAAATAAAATAAGAAACCAAAATAATATAGTTTTAACAAATTTTCGAATTCAAATATTTATTACTTAAAAGTTTTTACATTTTATAATGGTTCTGACAAGTATATAAAATTACTGCTTATCTTTTAAAATATAATTATATAAGACTATTAAAAAAATAAATTAATGAGACACGTGTGTAAAGTGGTTATTTGTTTTCTAAAAAGTAGCTACGTGATCTTTAAGGATTAATGATGCATGAGCACAAGGCTGTTATATGCTCTTAGAGAAACACCCATGCGTCCAATTTTTTGCTTTTTACTTTCATATCAAGCATCAATATATTCACTAGAAAGTTTTCGAGTAAATTTTAAGGTTAGCTTTCAATAACTTTTAATTTAAGGTAAATTAGGTCTTAAAGTTGGCCTTTATTAATTTCTAATTTCAAGTAAAAATAGGTCTTAAAGTCAGTCTTTAATTACTTTTAACCGGAATGTATATGAAATAGAGGTGAATGATTCTCGAATCAAGTATCATTGGTAAAATTTATCTTAGGGGCAGAGTCTTGATAATAAATTTACTCATAGCAAGTATTTTTTTTTATTCAGCATATGTTATAAATCTCGCCTCAATGTCAAAGCAATCAGATTCGGGTTATATAGCAAATTCTTGTAATTTTTTCCAAACAATATTATTTGCAAAGATCTAAATTTATTAGTAAAGTATTGGTGCGTAAAATATAAAAACCCTAACAGATTAAAAGAACTAATATTTTGTTGATCAATAGGTTTATGCTGTCCGAATTATGCCCGAATGCTAAAAAAAATTATCATTCTCTAACTTTTATATTCATTTTCTTAAAGTTCTTACCATCTTTTTCCTTTAATATAGTTGATTGAACTTCTGGCTTGCATCTATAAATTAAAATAAATAAATAATTTCTACCATCTTATTTTCAACCATGTTTTTGCCAATGAAAAATAAGAGAGATAAGTGAAGTGAAAATTGCAAATGAAAAATCAAAAAGATCAAATATAGTGAAAAATATAAATCAAAGAGGTTTAATTTAGTCATAGTGAATTTTTTATTTATTATTTTTTAATTTTGTAAATATTTTTTAATTTTTTAATTTTATTTTTTTTTTAATTTTCAATTTTGTAGATGTAAGCCATAAGTGCAAGCAATATTATAGAAAGAGAACGGTGCAAGGACTAATAAAAAATAAATGCAAAATATAATGATTTTAGCTTAGGGACTAAAATGTTGTTATCGCAAAAACAAAAAGTCAAAACAAATAACAAATCAAGCGGGATGCAAGAGGACAGCCACGATACAATCTGCGCATCACGTGTAAAATTCATCGGCACCTTAAATGGAAAACATCGCTTCGAATGTACCAAATGCTACTTCATGAGATAAATCTCCACGCGCTTGAAAATACATGTAGACACCTACTCATAATTAGATTCTGTCAAACGACTTAAATATTACAAATTTTATTTAAAATAATTCGATAATATATCATACTTTAATTTAATTCAAATCACTTAAAATGGATTAGATTATATTGATTACGTAATTTGGACTTTAGGTTTAAATTTAAAAATATAACTTAAAATATATAATTAATATGTGAGTAATTTGAATTAAATCAAAAAATAAATAAATAAGCCCAAAAAATAAAGTTTTAAACCCGAACTCAAACTATAATTAAAATAAATTTATTTCATATAACAACAAATTATTTACAAACCCTTTTTTTAATGCATATTATTATCACAAAGCCGAAGCAAAATGAGAAAAAAATAAATTGGCAATCAATGAAATCAAAGATTGAACTCAAAGATTAAACTGAGTGCTAATATTATTACATGAATTTGATCGAAAATATTTTAGGGACAAAGGATGAGTGTTAAAATTATCGGAATGAGACAAAAGAGACCTAAAAAGGAGTAAAAATGAAAAGCAAAAAGGAGCTTGTATGTAAAATTTGAATGAAATTGTAGGAACGAGAAGAAAATAAAATTTATATATGTCGAGTTTGAGTCATGTTTGAGTTAAATTTTGAGTATGAATTTAAAGATTTGCAAATTAAATTAAATTTAATTCACAATTCAATCAGCAAATAGCAAATTATAAAATTTTAATTTAAAAATCAATTTATAAACTTTTAAAATTAACACAAACCGTATAAATCAGCCTTTCAATTGACTTTGAATAAATTGATTATAATTTTTTACTTTTAAGACTTGTGATTGTTGGAGATATGCCTTAAAATCAATTGTGTCATATTGTTCAGGGCATTACTTCATTATATATATAAATTTGTAATTAGTTGTAAATTTATTTACAATTAATAAAATGACATTTTATTTATATTATTTTGCGTTTATATAGCTGCAATTTATTTTTATAATTTGATTATTAATGTAAAATGAGATCCCGTGATATATTATGTGTCAAGACTCTATCTACAATAAGTTGTAGATATGAGAACAGAGTCTGTGATTTAAATACATCCGAATTAGTTTTCAGTTGAGATAATGTCATTAGGGATTATGACATTGCATGATTGGCATATTTTGTTACTGTCAATGATTAGTATTCGATGCTAATAGTTAGTGATGAGTCTCATGTCATAAGAGCATAAATATGAGTATTACGTTGATGAACGTATTACTAAACTTGACCAAATGC
>JAWDEX010184687.1:0-13537 GCA_035221805.1 Trichilia hirta | reverse complement strand
AACTAAGATAACAAAATATTTTTAATATTCTCCTTTCTCTTAGTTAAAATATTTCATTAATAAAAACTTAAAATAGTGAAATATTTTTAATATTCTCTCTTTTTTTAGTAAAATAATAAATAAAAATAAAAATAAAGTAAAATTAAAAAGTAATATATATATATACACATATTTATTATATACATACATATGTATATACATAGATACATGTGTGTGTGTGTGTGTGTAGGTAATTGATGTGTACAACTTTTATGGATCAAATGCCAATTATTTAACTATGGTTTAAAACTTAGTAAAATTTTTGCATTGTATGATAACACTAGTATGATCAATCTGACCAAAAGTTCAATTCATCATTCTAGAACTAAACATATTAAAATTAGACATTACTTTATTAGAGATCATGTCATAAGAGGAGATGTTTGTATAGAGTATGTCAATACAAACGATTAACTAGCAGACATTTACAAAACCCTTGGATACAGAGCATTTTTATGACGTTAAAAGTAAATTAGAAATGATGAAAATTGATTAGAACCAAAGGAAAAGAGTTTTAATTTAAATGAATTATGTTTTTGGGGGTCTAGAATTCGATTATGAGTTAAACACATGCAAGGCATCGACACAAAATGGAAACGTGTTGAATTTCAATCTCAAGTGTTGACACCTTTAAGCTATCATATCAATACCTTTAAGCTTTGATTTTTAAACTATTTTTGACCATACCAGTTTCGATACTAAAGGCGAAAATTATATCTTACATATAAATATGTCAAAAACCTAAGAAAACGTGTTGATACTTAAAGGAATTCAAAATTTATTAATTGTATAAATTAATGACAGTTAACAATCAATATATGTCAATAACTTATAGGTAGTGTTCCCCTGATTTTGCTACATATTAACTATCTTTTCATAGAGAAAATGACACATGTCAACATGTGCTATAATCAAAATGGCTAGCCTTTTTTATTTTCAAATTTCGTAATTTTTTTTAATTTTTCATCTGACTTTAAAAAGACCTTAAGTGTCGACACCTTTATATAAGACAAAGTTTTCTTTTCAGGCGCATTGTCACCCTATAACCATCACATTAATACCTAACCCTTAGTCATAGATTTTCATTCAAATATTTTGTACCTTTATAATAGTATTAACAACTTTCTATGATACGAGTCATTTTTGTTTCAAATATTTTGATACCTTTATACAAAGTACCGCCACCTTACCTTGAATTATTGCTTTTCAACAAGGCTCCTTATATTTCATTCATCATCTTCACCCATTCTCTCATCTCATAAATATAAGAACACAAACTCTCTTTCAAAAACTTCTTAGTTCCATCAATTAAAAATGCCTCTTTGAATTGCTTTAAAAATGCCTCTTTGAATAAAGGTTCCCGAAGAAGGGCCCTCAAGATAGCAAAAAAAGAAACAATAGATGACATATCCTTATCCTCCTTCTTTGTAAGAACCTAAACCATGGGGTTTTCAATCCTAAGAAATAGAAGAAAGGTTTCCTAACCATTTTGTCTACCAAAAAGTCTCACTTGAATGGGCAATCAACTTTGACTTTTGCTGTTCAATCAAATTTCTTACTTAGAAACCTTTTTTAGATTTAAATGGATGCCATTTTTGAGTCTTAAGGGACAATATCATCCAAAATTAATTAGACTAGTTTATTCAAATATAGACATTAAAGATCTAAACATAGGACAAAATTGGATAAACCAGTTTAATACTTTAATAAGAGGAATGAATATATTTTTAAACATTGTAAAACTATGTCATTTGCTGAGATTAACACCAAGTAGAGAGAGGTATTTCGCTAAAAATTTTGTTCTCTTAGAAGCTTATAGAGTAACATACAAGAATCCGAATATGATAGAAGTGGACAGTAAACCTTCTAAATTAGGCTTGTATGAGCAAACTCTTTATCTTATTGTTACTTATAATTTAAATGCATGTTCAGGCACGTTTGCTAAAATATTAATGAAAGATCTCTAGTAGATGCAATGCATAACAAAATGTCGTAGACCTGATTTGGCTACTTGGATGTTACATAGCATGATTAAGGTAATAACAAATCGCTATCAAATTTACTATAGTTATGCTATCATATAAATTCTTAAACGATTATCTTTGTAGCTATTGAATGGTGTATATAATGTGACACCATATCTTTCGATAACTCTAAGTGAATTTACCCTGCAAAAAATACACTATACGAGGCAATTAGATAGTTCATTGGTTCTCTAAGAGAAGTTTAGGTCTTTAAAAAAGCTCGGTTGTGATCATGAGCATGGTGATAATGATAAGATTAGGGAAATTACTTAAGCACATACTATTAGAGAGACTTCAAGACTAGAGGTTACAATTATAGAGGGTCAACAGACTCAGACAAAAGCCTTACTTGTCTCAACTCTTTTACTTACACTATTACCAGATCCATCTACTACATTAATATTAATAGAACTATTAGAACGAATGACAAGTCTCAAGTCCACTATTTATACAACATTGTATCAATTTAACCAAAAAATGGATGGGATAGAGTAAATCATTGCTCCATTACATCAGAGGGTAGTCAATCCAGGGTTGTTAGTAGATAAACATTGGACTAAGACTCATGAGTCACTGTTACAGATTCAACACTCCTTGTATTATGCCCCAACACCAACTGTAGCATCATCTCTTAATTGCTAAAGTGCACCTCCTTCTTATTATCACAAAAGATAACCTTTTAGGAAGACCTCTTTTAATTGATAAATTTTTGATGTCCCTGATGATCATAGCTCATTTACTAATTATAAGGAGATACGTGAGCGATTATGAAAAGCTAAAGAAGAAGGTACAAGAGAATGTGCATGTACTAGGCATAGATAGTTCTTTTTTTGTTTATATGCTTGCTAACTTTTACATTTGACAAACTTTGTTGTATCTAATTTCTTTTGGATGATTTTGATTTATTACATTTCTTTAATATCTATTGGTATACCCTTCTTTGGTTGGTGATGGAAAGGGGGAGAATAGATAGGAGGAGAAAATGAATATAGTTAAGAATATAGTTGATTGCCTTTTTATGTTTAATTAAAGGGAAGTCATGTATAAGAATATTTTTTTTGTGATCATATGATTTTTTCATCATCAAAATAGAGGAAGATTCATATCTATATGTGTTTTTTATGACAAACAAATGAAGTTAATTATATACTAGTTTAATTTAATTTTGTAATTATGATATCTTATTAATAAAATTTGATTCAGTAATGATTAATTCAATAAATGATAATAGGTTTGATTTTGATTTGAATAAACATGCTCAAATTTCTTTTCAATGGTTTGTTAAATTAATATATTATACATGTGATAATTGAATTAATAGTGATTAACATTTATAACTTATGTTATTTGAGTTATACGATGCTAACAATCAAATGAGTTAAAAACTTTGAAGTATAGAAATAAATTGCCCGAGTTTGAACCTTAAAGAGAAAGTATTGACACCCTGAGCAAATTTCAAAACCATGAAGAAAAGGTATCGGCACTCTGAAGAAAAGTTCAACACCCTAAGTAGAGCTAAAAAAACATATCGATATTTCAAGGCAAAATGTATCGACACCTTGAGAAAGGTATTGACATATTAATACTAAAATTTTCAAAATAATGATTACAAAGAGATATCAATACACAAGATTAAAAGAGTTGATTACTATGCATTAGAAAGGTAAAGGTATCGACACCCTCGTATTAGGTATCGATACCTTTTACAGAGTCAAAGATATAACAGTTAGCTTGTTACATTTATTGCGTGCATTTAATGAAAATTCAAAAAGCCATTGAAACTATAAATCAGAGACATTAATATAACAACACTGGCAAAAGAAAACAAGTATGATTGAGAATAATTTCATTGGACACTGAGAAGAATATTCTCTGTACTTATACTCTGATATTCTTGAGAGAGAAAACTATATAATCTTTTGTTTACATTGAATATTCACTTTGATGAGCGATTTATTAGTACTGTTGTATTGGGTTACTCTTCACCCATAAATCCAAAAAAAAATTGTATTAGTTATTTTTTATCAAATTTATGAAAAAAGAGTGTATTGGATTCCCTTTTACTTAGTTGTAAAGAAAGAACTGTACTTGAAATTACTCTTGACCCATAAAAGCAAGATGAATAGTAAAATTTCAGTATGGATATGAAAGTTAGGAAGAATGGACATTGGTTAATTGCCAAACTACTATAAAATTTGCGTTTGCACACTCTCTCTACTTTACTAATTTAAATTTATTTAATTTTTTTACTTTTACATTCACAGATGCATATTTATCAAAAAATTTTATTTATCATATCATCCAATTCATCCCTCTCTTCGGTGATACTCTCTGGAACAACAAATTAAACTATTTACAAGAGTTAATGAGAAAGAGGTTTTATAGATTCTGTTGTCAATTGATTTTCGGTGGCAATTTTAGGTGGGAGTGGGCGGATACATGTCGGTTTCATCTAAATTATTAATTTAGATAGTCTTGAATCAATTTAAAAAATTTTAAATCAATTTATGATTATTATTTTTAAATTATTATTAATAATTTAAATTTTGAATTAAATTAAATTTAAATCGTTAAATCAAATCAAGTCGTATATATAAAATGAGATGTACTAGACATATTTTCATGGTAGAGCATTTGATAATTCATGCATTTATACATAATCACAAAAAATATATTGCTATAAACTCATGTTACAACTTGAAAGAGATGAGAATTCCATTGATAGGTATACAAATTAATAATTAAATTAGATTGTAAGAACAGACTGTCATGCAAAAAAAAAAAAAAACACTATGATGCTGAAAAAAGATGATTTTTTCAATGTATTATTTTTAAAATAGGAGTATCACATATTTGAATATAAATTTTGTGTTATGTTTCTAAATTTAAGCGTAAATTTCAAATCAAAAATTTTAATTAATTTAAACTCCTTTAAACAATTTAAATTGAATCGATTTATAATATGTTATTTAATTAAATCAAATTATTATATTTAAATTAATTTAAAATTTAAACTCAAATCAATCTGTAAAGTTTCACACCTAATTTTGGATTAAACGAGAAACTACAGAACTAATCATGTTGGTCAAAGCAAAGCCAATAGGCCTTTATACTTCATCAACCCATTTTGGGTGTAGCTTCTCTTGGTTTATTGGGCTGTTCGAAACTGTTAATATTGGACCATTTATAATGATCATAATATATCTAATTTTACTCTACATATTTTTTCAATATTATAATATTATAATTTATATTTTTACACCAAGCATCTACTGAAAGCAAGAGTTTCGATACTATTAAAATTTTGTTTTGAAATCTACCTATTCGAGACGAGATCTATTCCAATAATAAACGAAGTTAAATCATAAAAAAGAGACAGAGTTTACTCTAATTAATAATAAGAGGAATTTATAGATAGATAGATAGATAGAGGGGAAATTATTTCCAAGCAAATTCCGACAGTCCTACCAACTTAAGACGCTGACTCGTGATCTTCATTTATAGGGCATAGTTTACCAATCATTCGGCCAAAAGTGGGTGGCTTAATCTACATATTTGCTTCTATTAGTCTCAAAAAACACAATCTTTTTTTATTGAAAGCCAGGTTCAGTAAATAGTCACCTTCACCCACCACCACTAGCTTTTATTCAATGAATAAAAATTTAATTTCACAACAGTTGTAGGAGTACATCAATAGTCACAGTCCCTTTATTCTAAACAAGCCTCTAATTAAAATTTGTGATTCATTAAAGACTGCAATGACATTTTCTCGGGGAAAAAAAAAAAAAAAAAAGAATATTTTGTTAACAAATGCTGGGAGAATGTATTTGAAAGAGGAATATACATTTATACATATCGCACCATCCCAAGTGCTTAGTGTACTTTCTTGTTTATTAGTTTTAGGGCCATTCTTTCATGGGAATGGTGGGCTTTTTAATTGCAATCAATGGTGCTTGGTGTGATTTCTTGTTTACTATATTCATGAACAATAAATAGGTCATGAACTGAACTGAAACAATAAGTCATGAACAATTATTTATTTATTTTTCCTTATAATGTGTTCATTTTATATAACTTTTCCAATTTCTTAATATCAAAAAAAATTCTCTAAAATTTTGTATATGATTTAATTCTCACTGAGAAATAACTCATGAGAATTTAAAAAAGAAGAAGAAGAAGAAGAAGTTATTTTAGTAAAACAAGCTTAAATTTAATATTTTAAACATGGAAATTCTTTATTTTTTTGGAAATGATCTAAAATATGTTTATTTTATTTCCTTTTTTAGTGCATAATTAAATTATTTTTATTAAAATAGTTATACAATTTATTAGAAAAAATACTTAATAAATAAACAATCAATAATTTATTTTATTAAAAATTCTACTTATAAAAATTTCACTTCGAAATTTAAACTTAACAAACTCTAAATCAATCAATCCTATAAAATATATTTTTTTTTTCACCAAACTCTAATATTCATTGTTGATCTATATCTATATATCATATACATCCAATATAAAATTTCAAATCCTTTATGAAAAAAGACCTTATTAAGGTCTCTTGTTCATATAAAAATAAGTAACTCTTCGTCAATTCATTAATGAAAAAATGTAGTTGGGATGACCCAAGTAATCATTGGATACATTTATAAATAACGAACTACAATTTCTCTATTATTAGTAATGATTGGAAGAGTATACATTATATTAATACTTTTTTAAGTTATATTTGATACTTCTGATTTTACATAATTCTTAAAATAAAATTATAAAAAATATTCAATAATACCAAATTTTATTAAATTTTACTTATTTTTATTAAATATTAAATATTTTATAATTTATTTTATAACAGCAATTAAATTTTCTATGTTACCACACTTATATTTCAATATCATATAGAGCATATTCCCTATATTGGCCCAAGGCTACTAATGATTGAAAATTACTATGCATCAGTCAGCCTTAAGTGGATTCAAGTGGTATGACCAAAATGGTTCTTTTTCATTGGTTTCAACTTGAAATAATATTGACAATTAGGTATGACAATTAGGTATGGATTCTTCAATGCTAATGCTATGGACCACAGATTCATTATTTTCTTCTTTTTTTTCTTTAGCAGTTCAACCACTTTGCTGACCTAAATTGGACACATATATTTTATAAATTTATAATTTGATAATTATCTATTATCCTTTGGTAATAACGACTTTCATGTTCTAATTTTTCTAATTAGGTTACTGTAGTTTATATTAGTGGAAACAATGAGACAAATCATTAACGGAGGTTGCTGTTTTTAGTGTTATTCATGATGTAATTCACAGTGTAAAAGTTTGAAAATGCTGTCAATATCGAAAGAAAATTGTCGTGGATTTTGTCTTTAAAAGGGACCCATCTGATTTTTTAGTGTAACCTTCTATTGATAGTGATTGGGAATGATTAATGAGAAGGATTAGGTGAAGCATAGAATATATTCTAGTTATAGTTGAAACTTGAAGGAAATAATTAATGAAACCATACTTGCATCATAAGGAAGCATTATTTTCTGATTTCAATAGTAAAAAAAATATATTATATGTAAATTATCAATCATAGTTATATATTTACTAAAATAAAAATGTATGTAAAAAGAATATAAGGTTTTAAAGGTTCAATTTTTTCTTACAATAATTATATGCAGTATATGATAATAATTTAATTATATTAATTTATATAAATATATTTATATAACTTTCTTTTTTTATATTTTTATTTGTATTATTGATATTTAAATTTTTAAACTCTGTTTGGTTGATTTTATTTTATATAAATTGACATAGCCAAGTAAGGCAAAAGGTAAAAGTTTCTTCAAATTCTCTCCTTCCTCAAAAGAAATGACGACACGTAAAAGACGTAAAAGGCATGACTTGTCGATCTGGCTTAGAAAGGAAACACGTTTTCCCATGTTTGGTAAATTTCGGTAAATAGAGGATAAAATAGGGACAATAACATTTTAGTCCCTCACGTTTGCCAAAAATACACGTAAGAACATAATTTAACAAATTAATCCTTAAAACTTGTCAAAATAATAATTAATTATTAACTTGAGTTATTTTAAAAAAATTAATCCCCAAAAAACTAATTTGTCAAAAATTTTCAAATTACTTTTTAATATTATTTAGGCAGGTCACAATAAAAGAATTATGATTATAGGATACCACTTAATCCCATTGATGGATGAAATAATTTTTTATTTTAATACAAATTAAAGAATAATTGATATTTTTAAATAATATTTTAGTTCTATTAAGTGAAAAAATGCTTATTTTTGTCCTATTTATTTATTTATTTATGATATATTTTAGTCTAATTAATTTGACCTTTATTGTTATTTTCAGTTCAAAATTTTATAATCTATGTGATAATAGTGCTAATTTTAATAGCAAAGTATTGAAAAATATTTAAAATAAAAAATATCGGTAAATAAAAATGAAAATGAGTATTTTTTTACTTAACCTAACTAAAAAATTTTTTTGACCAAAATTTAGGAATCTAAATGTTCTTTTTCTTAAATTAAATTTGACCTATTATTAAAATAATAATTAATAAAAATATTTTACTAATGAATTTTTAGATAAATCTTAAAGAATTTTTAAAAAGATAAATTTAAAAAAAATTAATGCTCTATGGAATTTGTTTAAATAATTTATTTTAACGGTGGATAGAAATTGTATAAAATATTTATTAATATAATTTAAAAAATTATTATCAATTAATAAAAGCTCACAAACACTTCAATTAATAAAACTAAATGATATGGACCATGGGATAGTTAATATCCTTATGCCACATTGTTTGTATATATAATTTATACAAAAAGTTTGTATTTTTAATTTTATTTTTTATGTTTAAATTCGTAATGGCCCACGTTCATCATTGATGAAAATTACTATGCAGTAAGTATTGGTTACAACCGACGCTGACAATTGGATATATTTTTCTATGCTATTGATTATAAAATTCTTTGTTTTCTTTTTCTTGCCGTCCTCTGCTCTCATCCCCTTTGCTCGTCTAAATTTTATGTTAATATTTTATAGATACTTTCTTTTCTAATTAACATTAAAATTTTGAAAAAAATATATTACAAATTATTTATTATCCCTAAGCAATAACAATTGCGTGTTATAATTTTTTTAAGTTTGATATAATTTACATTACTTAAAATTAAAAATCCAAAGTTTATTTGATTTGAACTTGAGATGAAGCATTAACGGTTTAGTGCTTTTAGAGCTATAATACTTGATGTAACTACCAATATAATATAAAAAGATAAATAGATAGATAGATTTTTTTATTTATTTAAATAATGAGAAAATTTTCGTATTCAATCATTACTATAATATTCAGCCACACACGAAATCAGACATTTATTTTTAAAGTGCGTGTCCGCATATTATATAATACCCATCTTATGTCAATAAAGACATATGTATAAGGACCACACGTCAGTAATATTAAGTATATGATAAAATTTTAATTGTCTCAAACTCTTATAAAGAATATAATCTTGAGATTCGAAAATGAGACAAACGTTAAATAGCTGTCACATCGTGCCTAATCATTAAACTACACTTTTTAGGAGCTAGATAGATAGAGTCGCACTCTTAAAACCTCAATCTCATCATCTTAATATAATTTAATATAAATTAAAATATTTTTTCATTAAAATTAGTGTGAATAAAATTTTTAAAAAATAAATTAAAATTTTTTGATAGATTATCATTAACTAAACCATAAAATAAAATTATTTTTATATCTTTAAAAAATTTCACTTGTTAATTAAGATATAAAAATAATTGCAACTCAATTTAGTGTTATGATATGATAATTTTTAGGTTGAAGTTATTGTGAGATAAAACTAATATATATATATATGTATATATATATATTAAAATTAGTATAATTAAATACTTTTTCTAAAATTTAATATTTTTTTAAGTATAACAAAGCCTTCGAGCATATTTAGTATAACTGACTTTCACCTCCTTTTGGAAGTAAAATTATTAAATATATTTAATAACACTAACCTTTATTAAGACTTACTTATATTTTAAATAACATATAATATTTAATTTTTATTCCATAATAACACAGCAAAAGATAAAAGTAACTATGTGACTACAGCACTCCAATATCAAATATACTCCTCATCTTTTCTCTAAGGGTATACTTAATTTAAAAAATAGAAAGGTAAGGAAAAATTAAAAAATAAAAAAAGAAGAGAAAGGGAAATAAAAGAAGGAATGACAATTTTTTGTTTGCTTGACACAGATAATCATTAATAAAAGGGAATCCATCTTTTTTTAATTGAACTAAATTATTCTCAAGTTATAAATTTATTTACATTTATTAATAAATTGAACATGTTATGTATTATTTATTTTTAAATACAAACAATTCATTTTTATTTTTTCAAAAAATTATTATATTCAAAAATTTTAAACATAATTTATCAAATTAATTATTATAATAAATAATTAACAACTATAATTATTAATATTTTTAATTTAAATATTTCTTAATTGTTGTCAATAATATAATTATAATTAATTAATATATTATGTACTCATTAAAAATAATTCACAAAATCAATATATACATCAAAACTCATAGTGTACATCACTACTTTCGAAATTTTTATAGAGGAAACGAAACAATCAATTTATCTTTATTTTAATATAAACAAAAATATTTAATATAAATTAAAAAATTTTAACAAAATAAGTATAATTATAATTTATGTTGAATACACTTTAATTTGTTAGTCATATCTTTATTCCATGCGCACATTAGTCTAAAAATTTCTACAAACTAGTAGATCAATTAGTATTGTTTAAGCTTGCACAAAAATTTAGTGTTTTTATTTGCCTCAAAAGTCATGGTAATAGAAAAAAAAAATTATCCCATGGACACTGGTTTTATAAATAAGTTATTGGTATAATTATTAACAAGTACAAACAAGTAACAAATATATTTGCTTTAGAGAAAAATAAGTAAATGATACGAATAGATTTGGATCATATGTTTAGAATAGTTAGTAAAGACCCTAATTCACTGGTCAGGGTAGTCTTACGGAACCATTCACAGTCAATAAGTTGGAGTTCCATCCACGTAATCACCCCAAGCATATCATCACCCTGACCATATCACTACCTTGAGCACGTTGTTAGCAATTGCCGAGTCAATAGTACAACAACCCTCCAGAAGTATAATCTCATCAATATGACTGATTTTCACGTAGAGGTTAAGGACCCTATTTGAATCTTTTATGATAAATTCCTCAATAGCCTTAGGTACCAAGTCCGGGCACAATGTTGGGGTCCCTATTATGGAGACAAAAGTTGCTATTTCATATTTCTTAACCTATTGGCAATAGCTGCATGCCGATGCCAACTAAAAATAGGAGTACCATAGAGGAAACCATGTGCCAAGTATTGTAATTGTGCCTCTTGTCAATGTTTACATGACACTACTACTTCTCAAGCAACTTCTTGTGTGTATGCCATCAAAACAGAGAAAAACAGTGAAATAATTAATTGACAATCAATAAATCTTGCAATACACTCTAGCCTTATGCAAAAAGTCATCTATCAATCACATTCTCTAAAAGCCTACATAAGAAAACTTGTAAGATATGATAGTCATTCTTTCAAAAGAGAGTTAAATCTAATGAAAAAAGGGTTAATTAGCTTTTATCAACCTTACTAACTACTGTTTATCATTTTACCCTTTCTTTCTTTCTGTGAGCATCAGGGGTAATTCAGTAGATAACTTTTCATTTCACTCACTTTTCTCTTCTTTTTTTCACTCGCTTGCTTATTCTTATCTTGCAAAAAATTGACTTAGGCATTAGAGTTTCTTTATTGAACAACCAACATCACTTTAAACTTTTCTTGTACTTATAGGTACCTAATGAGTAGGTAGTACTATCTAATGCTTACTGTGTGATGTTTAAATTCAACCTTACTATATTTTGATTAACACAGTATTCAACTAAAATTTGTGCATTGACAGCTCATAGATGAGAAATTTAATAAAAATTCATTTCTATCATATTTCAAAAGATTAAAAAAGTTCACCTTCAACTATTTTTAAACTTTTAGATACTTCTAGTGGTCTCTTAATAGCCAAATGCACAAGCTTGTATCTAAAATACACGGCAAAAAATAATAGAAGTTAGTCTACTCAAAGATTTCCCATTAAACGAAGGACAACACTGTAAAAATAATTGATTAAGTGCAAGATGCAAAACACTATAGCTCTAGTGGCAGTAGTTCCTATGAAAATATCCTTGTTCAGCTTATGGAACGAGAAACTGTTAAGATAGAAGGAAGAGAAATATACTAACTAGTGAAAGAATAATGTTAAAAAAAACAATAAGCTTAAGTATTAACCAATAAGATGGAGATGCTAGAGGGTGAAGTCTAAAGATAAAGAGATGAATCGTAGAGGATTGTAAAAAGGACCTAAAGGGGTAAATAGTAACTTTATCAAAGGTTGAGAAAGTCAAACATTGAATTATAATTGTAAAAAAATTATAATGGGACCTTTAATTGTAAATCCTCGACACAAAAGGGCAAAATGCATTATTACCTAGAATAAAAAGAAAAAAACGATAGAAAAGCTATCCCAAGTCAAAGCCCAATTGAGAGACCCCAATGTGCCTTTCAAAATTTTTGAATCGCTAGAATTAAGGCTCTCCTACAATCTTTGTAGTGATAGTAAGAAGAGAAGAAAAGATCTTAATCCTAATCTAGCTTCAATGGACATAAAGGTATACCTTAATGAAAAATACACCAAGAATAAGAAAGCAATAATAACAATAAGTAAAAGAGAGGTGAAAGATTGTATCAAAAAATTGGTAAGAGAGTCAAAAATAGAGAAAACATATGGCCGGTAGAAAATTCCTAAGTTGCTACCTCGTTGGAATTTGTACTCAAACTCCCATTTTCTAACGAAAATTCTAAATTTAAGGCTCTTGTAAAAGTTTAAAATGCCTCAAATGTTCCTATATATTAAAAAGGCTAACTCGATACTGCACTTAGACTTGTTCAAGAAAATTATACTAATTCACGGCTTAACTGATTTATACATGTGCTAGCCCTTCTTCTTTTGGTCCTTTGTCTTAACTGTTGAGACATGGGCAATAAAATGGCATAAAATCCTTGCTTATAAAAGCATTTATAATTTTAAATAATTAGCTAAAGCTTTTGTGAGTGAGTTTAGGGGAGCAATGATGACCATAAAAAATTTGAGTTTTTAGTTAATCATGAAATAAGGATTGAATGAGACCCTGATGAACTTTATATGTAAATTCCATAAAGAGTTAATAAATTTAGGGATTTTCTACCACCCTATGACCCTTAAAGGCATAAAAAAAGGATATGCATAAAAAAAAGCTTGGTATGTGATCTATAAGTAATTTATTGACTCTT
>JAWDEX010184677.1:348-13541 GCA_035221805.1 Trichilia hirta | reverse complement strand
CCCTCGCCACAACTCCATTTCTCAACCACAAAAACCCTAGCAAAACCCCCCAATCATTTCTCAACCATAAAAACCTAGCGAAAACACCAATACTCAAATCTCAATCTCAAGCACCATTATCAGAATCTCAAATATGGCCAAAAAAAAAGCGACCCAGAGGTCCAATGAAGAAAACCCACAAGAGCAAAAGAGCCAGAACTTTACTCAAGACAAAACCCTCACTCCCCAACAATCCATGGAAGACACTGCAGAGAAGCTTCAAAACCTGAAAAATCTCAATGCAATGCTTCTCAAAGAGACCATTGTGAGAAGGCAACAGGTTGATTCTTTGAATCGGGCGAAGCAGGGTGTAGAGGCTGAGTTGAGTAGGCTTAGTGTGGAAAAGATTGAGTTGGTGGATGAGTTGAACAGAGAAAGTGAGAAAAATGTCAGCTTGGAGATAGAGAAGAGTTTAATGTGTGCTTTTGTGATGACCCAGATGAGTGAAATGGGTGTTGGGCTTGAGAAAGCAAATCGTGAGAAGGAAAATGAGATTAGGGCTTTGAAGGGTGAAGGGATTGATCTGACGAATGATCTCCAAAATGAAAAAGAGAGATGGAGTCAGGCGTGCAAGGAGAGAGATTCAATAAAGAGTGATCTTGCTTGCCAAGTTAAGGAGGCAACGAGGTTTGGAGAAAGATTAATTGAAATGGAGGGAAAAGAACAAGATTTGAAAGATGAGATTTTAATTCTGAAGAATGAATCTGGAAAACTAATGAAGGAGAAAGGTGAGAGGGACAGAGACATTGAGGCTTTGAAAAATGGGAAGGGTTTGCTTGAAAGGAGATTGGTTGAAATAGTGAAGGAAATCGATGATTTGAAGCTAGAGCTTGAAGGGATTCTGAGGGAAAAGATAGGTATAGAGATGCAGAATAATGAGCAGAAGATGAAAATTGATAGATTGGAGAAAGAAATAGAGAATTTGAATGAGATTGTTTCTGATTTGCGAAAGGAGGAGAAAGTTTTGCATGAAAAGATTCTAGAATTGGAAAAGAGTTACAGCGAGGCAATGGACAAGAAAGAACAGATTACCCTGGAGGTCAATGCTTTAATGGTTCAGGAAAGAGAGAAGCAGAGAATTGTCAAGACATTGGTGGAGGTAAAGGAGGAGATTTCACAGAAGTTGGAGAAGGCTATGGCAGATTTAAAAGATAAGGAGGGACTGATTGAGAAATTGCTTCGAGAGAAGAATGGCATTGAGGAGAAGAAAGTTAGTCAAGAGATTGAGATTGATGAGCTCCACAACGAGGTTTGTGAATTGAGGGATGTTGTTTTTTCACTGAAAGAGTCTTGTAGAGCTGAAGAACAGAAAAACAAACAATTAGCTAATGAAGTTAAGGATTATAAAAATGCTCTTGAACAAGCTAGACTTGGGAGAGAGAATTCTCAAAAGGGTTTGGATGAGGAGAAAAAGAATGGCATGAACTTAAGGTCAAAAGTGTCGGAAATGGAAAAGAGGATTGAAGAGAATGAAGAGGAATTGGCAAAAATTGGGAATGAGTATGAGAGCCTAATTGAGCAAAAGGAAAAAATGGAGAGTTGCATTGGGCTGTTGACAGAGGAAAAAAAATCGATGGAGAAGTATCTTTTGCTTGCAGAACAGAGTGCTGATGATTTGAGGGATAAAATGCAATCAATTGGCATCAATTCTTGTCGAGCTTTGAGCATGTTGAAGAACACTGCAGCCATGGTGTGTCAATCTAAAAATGATCTTGATGGAAAGCAAGAACTGGTTGTTAATAAGGAGAAGCTGCAAGATCAAACTGACGAATATGCAGCTGAACTGGAAGCAATCAAGAATGCATTTAAGAACAAGGAGAAAATAGTAGAAGACATGAAGAAGAAAGTTGATTTTCTGCAGAATTCTGTGGCACAGGCTCATAAACAGAAAAGCATCTGGACTCTTTTGTCTTCTGCAACAACTCTCTTTGCTGCGGTTTCTGTTGCATATGTTGCTAAAGGCCGCTGACTAGTAGGTTGATTCCTTTGTCAAGCTGTCGTTAGAAGAATATGCTTTGGGTTTCAATTCGTCTTTGACCAAATGCTGTTTTGATAGTTTTTGAACTTCTACCTAGCAATAATTATCCTGTGTTTTGAATGATGCTGGGTTCATAACATTAGACAACTTTGAACTGCTTTCTTTGATGATCAATTCGTAATATCATGTCTCTATGCCCTGTCCATTTACTTTGATTGATCATCGTGCCCTTTCTGTTTTGTTTTGTGGAAGTTTTTATCGTTTTGCACCTTCATGTACGTTTATTTATGACGGTCTTCAGTTCATTGAAACTTAGGTTGGGATAATGACTTTCCTTAGCTAAGATCGACCTGGTGTTGCAAAACTGCTGAAGGCCATAATCTGTTCAAGCAATGAGAGTCAGATGATCGGTGACAACTTGTAGCGACTCTTTCAAATTCTTTTCTCTATGTTATATCTAGGTGCATTAAATTTAATTCACTGTTTGCTGTGCAAATATCTACACCACTGTCAAGATTGTGCGATATATGCTATGTTTGGGATCTAGGTATTTCTGACTTCGAAGCCCGAATAGCTGTAGGATGGAATCATATGTTAAATATTAGTGAAAAGAGTATATGGACTCTATTCAAATTGTTTGTTCACCCCCATATGATTTAATATAGCGTACCCTGACTTTTAATGTAGCATTGGTAGGTGCACATATATAAACCATGTTTTGTTTATTCTATGCTGTGGTATTGTAAAGATGAGATTTTATTGCTCCAGATTTCTGTTGTGCATTGTAATGGCAAATTTATATACTAGCAATGTCACCGGACAACCTGTAAGCTAATTTACATTCTATTCTGTTTTGGCATAGTAGAGGTCAAATTTTATTGCATTGGATTTCTGTTTCGCGTTGTAATAGGAATTTAAATGCCAACAGTATCACCTAACAACCTATAACCCAATTCGTGTTTGTACTTAGTTTGTTGGTGTATGGTTACCCCTTTAACCGTTAAATGTTACTATAATATCGCACATTAAGAATATCCTGTGGTTTACTAAGAAAACGCGTTATTCCAGTAACTTTATTAGATTAGTACATTATTGTTGAATAGTCGCTGCAATTTGTCTCTTTTCCTGATTACTCAATGCACGCCAAATTGCTAACATCATGCTTAAGTTGGTCCACAAAGACAAAGGTTCAATTAATCAGGGTTTAACGTCACCATCAAGATGCCTAGCTGTTTCTTTTGTTACTATGCTAATATTCTCTAATCATTCTGAAAGCAAATGCATCTTAAAAGGGATGTGTGTGGTTTTTCAAGGGCCCCAGAAATGCATCCAAAGTCTAACCACCATTATATTATATGGGCTCTCCACTCACAAAACAAGCCAATTTTTGTATCTTCTGCGATCACTGGCTCCAGATTACTCTCCCATTAACAGGCAATCGATCTGACAAGATTCAACCTAATCAATCTCTATCCAAGACCAAAATAGGCTAATTGAATTTGCTTACAATCATTTTTGTGGGGTTTATTGGAATTTAAGCTAATTTCAAGGCACTTGGTTCAATGGACCAGATTGTAACACCTTAAAATTTGTCAAGCAACGATCTTCTAGTAGCTAATTTTGTCCGTATTTTGTTTTATGCTAAACAACCAATCAACAAAATCTTAATCAGAAATGTTTATTACGCAGCATGTAAGAGAAGCAGAAGATGTCTCAGAATCTCTCGGATAGAAATACGATAGAGAATTTTGGACAAAGAATTCAAAGCGAAACTTTCAAGATGTCTTAATATCAATATATTTACAATTACCAAGAAGATAGTCAGGCACAAACAAGCCAAAGAGAGTACCAAAATAAGGAGGGTAAAGCGGAAAGTGAAAACGGATACAAAGATAAGCAAACATCTTTATATATACTAACATAACAGGATCACAATACCGCTATCCATGTTCTTAAAATTAGCTATGTAATATTAGCAAGGCACCAACCCAACTGATCAGCTACCAAATGTTATCCAACGACTGTGGTCTTCCTCACTGATGTGGCCAGAACTCAGGTACTCAGATTTAACAAATCCACTAAACTTAGTCAAACAGCTCCTGATGACATTAAAGCTTCATTGAACTACGTCAATCAACTCCAAATAACTGTACCTATAACAGAACACATCCAGCGTCCAGCTAGTCGCCAAACTACTACTACTACTGATAAACCAAGTGTCCAAGCCTAGTTATCTTGAGAATTCATCAACACAGACTCTGCAGTGACAGAATGCCATGAAGATCCACAATTAATAAAACAGAATATTTTTACACCTGACAGTTACATAGACTGCAAAGAACCTTGATTACCTCAAGTGCAATGTCAAGCTTCCATTAGGTATGACTGCTTGTAGGTAAACATTAGGTATATTAACAGTTAGAACTCACAAATTTACTTATTTTATCCATGACAGTGTAGAAGTGGTCATTATTAGGCAAAAAATAGAACCCAACTGTTGCCTGCTCCAGATATAAAAGTTTCACATTTTGGCCAGCTTTCTTGAGGCCTTTCACGTACGACAACTGCCGATCTTGAATAAGATCCAAACCAGCCACCACAACTAGACTTTTAGGGAAGTTCAATCCAACAAGGCTTTTACCATTGGGCCCAAACGGATTACATGCCAGATGATCCCTATCAGCCCCTTCAGGAAGATAAGCTTTCCAATACCAATCCCGGTCTCGGATAGTGACAAAATACTTCCCATCCAATCTCATCTCAGATTCAGTGCGTTCTTTGCCACCAAACATTGGGTTGAGTAGTATATTCCCCAGTACTCCAACCCCTGATTCTTCTGCTCTTAAAGCAACATGGTGCACAATGTTACCCCCAGAACTATCTCCAGCCAAGTATATATGAACTTTAGAGTCCTTACTTTGAAGCCATGGCCTTGACTTAACCCAGTTAAGAGTTGTCCATCCATCATCATAAGCACAAGGATATCGATTTTCAGGCGCACGCCTATAATTCACAGAGACCACAACAGCCTTACAAATACCCACTAGTCTGCGACATAAGATATCATATATCGCACTATTCGCCGAGGAGTGTGCAAAGCTTCCTCCATGAAAGAAAATTATTACCGGAACAACTACCTCAGAGTTCACAGGCCTCTCAAGCTCAACAATATTTGGCTGAGGCTCTTCTCCATTAGCAGGTCGATAAATCCTACAAAGTAGGTTGGTGTGCCGGTCCACAATGACATCAAAGGAGAAAACTCCATCAACAGGATTTGCATTTGCTGGTACCTTCCGGTCAAGGAACTCAGCCAAATGCCGATTGAAAGTGCCATCAGGACGACGGAGAAGATTGTAAGCCAACTTAAAATTGGAGATAAGAACCCATGTATGCAAAGGGACCACCATCTAGACAGAAAACAAAAGCATCAGGAATTCCATTCCAGTTCCTGGTTTAAAGTAACTGAACAATATAGACAGGAAGTAGCGAACTTTTTACAACGCAATCACTCATAAATAAAATCTAATATAGAACTTCTTGCCAAGATTTGCTGCTAGAAGATATAAACTAAACAGATGGACAGGGAAAAGCTAGTAACCACATTTAGGTAACTACACATTTTGATAAGTTTGCAAAAGACGAAATAGCACACGCCAATATAATATAAAATTACAGGTACAAAACTCAAAGCTCATCACCAAATAATCAAATCTAATCATATCCTCAAAACTAAAATTTAACGGTAATGGCTTCTATTCAATCAAATATCTACTCAAAACAGCTTTAAGACCTGAACTACAACCAGAAATGTTTCAATTTTTGTTTTAGAGAGAATAAAAACAAAGGCAAATTATTCCAAATCCAAAGTTCAAGGAACCAAAAACATAAAAACAAACCTCGGCATGCTAGAATATGAAATCAAAAACCTAAAACACAGAAGTCCCATGTACAAATTAAATAAGCAAACTTTACCACTTTCAAGAACACAGGCCAGAACCCCCATAAATAGGAAAGATAGGATCAACAAAAAAAAAAAAAAAAAATCCATCGATATATAAACCCTTGTCCCATAAACGGGCCTAAACTCAAGTAATTTTCGAACTATCAGCAGCCAAAAACACTAACCAACACAAACCCATCAAAAGTTTCAATTTTTCGCCACTAACCGGCAAGCAATATCCACAAACTCTAAACTGAACCTCCCAAAATGAAGAAAACGAGAAAAGACTCTGGAAAGAATCACACCTTGGACTCATTAAGGTTCACTTCATTGCTTGCAGCCATCAAACTGGTTCTCCAAAAGAGAAGATCTCAAAACCAAGCCAAAAACTTTTTAACACAGACCCTGATCCGAGAGCAGCCCACTTCACTATTTTTCACATACTTTAATCCCCACCTCACAAATCATAACATAATCACACCACGATCACGCTAAACAAACCAGAAAGCTCCAATCTTTCCAGCTCTCATTCACTCCCTCGAGACAAAGTAATAATAGTACTCTCCCTAGAAAAAGATTAATAAATGATGAAATGTGATAAATCGATAAATCGATAAATCTAATTGCAATAAAACAGAGAGAGAAGGGATAAGAATAGAGGATGCTTACATTAGCAAAAATTTACAGACAAATACTATAATGTACCGGAGGAGTGATTGAGGACGAGATAGACGACAAAGTGAGAGGCCGAAAGATAGCCGGTAAGTGGGACCCAGAAGATAAAATTTTGCAAATTAAATTAATTAAATAAAATTTTTATTTTTTTCTTTTAAAGTTTCTATTTTTATTAATTTGTGCGTAATAAGTAGAAGTTTTTATTTTCCCTACTTTTCCGAGAAAGAAACAAAGGAAAGGAAACGGAGAGGACAAAAGTTCCGTCCGTGCGGCTAACGCCATGCCACGTGGCAACAAAACCGGGCCCGTCGGAACTGTTTTCAAGGACTTCAAATTACAGAAAAAGAAAAATAAATTAATTAAAAAAAATTTGGTAGTATACTTGTATTTGAGATGGCTTGGACTACAAGTCAAATCAATATATTATAATTTCGAAATATATTTTATTATATTTTTAGAATTGCCCCATGTCAAATTTTTCAGTAAATTTTTTCCATATTACTATCTGTTAAATTAGAATTTAATTTGTATTTTTAATTTTATAAATACCGTGTATTGTTATTAATGTATTCGTATGTATTGAAATAATTCACGTTCACGTTGCAAGTTCTTCACCGTTGGATCACTCTCCCATTAACGTTGGGATAAGATGAAAAAGAGTGGACAAGGTAAAAATACTGTGAGAGAGTACCGAAGCGTTCGCGTGTATCTGCCGTTCATTTATGTTGATAAGGAAATCGAAGGGCCCATTTATGGAAAGAAAAAGTACCCTTCTGTCCTTGCATTTTGGATGGGACAAGTACGTAAGAGTACTTTAAGAGAAGTACTATCCTATACGTATTCTCACGTCGTAGGCGCAGAATTACAACCGTTTGATTATTGGGCTTTGAAGACTCAAATTTTAGGAGAATGATAAATATTCTAAAATTTTTAGAAATATTACTTGCCTTTTCTAAAATATTTTTGAGAAAAAAATCTTATAATTTTTAAAAATATCATTTATTTTATGTCAAAATATATCAATAAAATTTTTTATAGATTCCAAAACATTATTTATTCTTTGTCAAAATATTTATAACAAATATTTTTTTAATTTAAAAAAACAATAAATACCTTGCACTAAAATAAAGTATGTTAACTTTTATCAATACAATATTTGATTTTTATTATATAGATTTATGACTTTTATGATATAAATATTTAATTAAATTAAATTAAATTAAAATGTAATATATTGATTTATATTAAATACTTTTTACTCAAATTAAAAAATGATGAAATTATTTTTTTAAATATAGTCTTTTGAACTATATAAAATTAAAAAATTATTAAATTATTTTTTAAGAAATAAAAATATTTCAAATTTTCAATACTTATTCTTGTTCATTTTTATTTTTAATTACTAAATATATTTAATTTGTCTAAACTAAAAATATTTAATAATTTAAATCAAGTTAATCTTATAATTTATAATTTATAATTTTTCTATAATTTATAATATTTTAAAAATAATTGTATTAATTTAAATTTTATAAATTATATATTTGAAAAAAAAATAGATGGGATATATGATAAAACGAATTTTATACTTTTAATAAATTTATCAAATGACAATTTAAGGGTAAATTTTTCAATACTTATTCTTATCCATTTTTTGAATATTTTACTCTTAAATTAGTATTTGATAAATTTATTTTTAAAAGTGTTTATGAATTATTAAATAATAATTTAATAAAAATAAAATTATTATTATTTACTTTTATTTTTAATTATAATTTTTTCTATATAATTTTTTTTTGTTTAAATATAACATATTTAATAATTAGGCTAAACTGAGCTCAAAAAACTTTACAAATTATATATTAGATTAAAAAAATTATATATGACAAACTATAATTAAAATTAGTAATTAAAAATAAAAGTAAATAAAAATAAATTCATTTTTATTAGATTAATATTTAATAATTCATAAGTATTTTTAAAAACAAATTTATCAAATAATAATTTAACAATAAAAGTTTTAAAAAGTGGATAAAATAAGCAATGAAAATTTTATCCTTGAAATATTATTAGATAAATTCATTTTTAAAAGTGTAAAATCATTTTAATCGTAATTTATCCTATTTAATTTTTTCCTAAATATATAGATTGTAAAATTTCAATTAATTAATTTAATTTAAAATATTATAAATTATGAAAAAAATTATGAATTATAAGCTTAACTTAGTTTAAATTATTAAATATGTTTTATTTAAAAGAAATAAATTGAACAAATTATAATTAAAATTAGTAATTAAAAATAAAAGTGAATAAGAATAATCACTGAAAATTTAAAATATTTTTATTTTTTTAAAAGGTAATTAAATAATTTATTTTAATAATTTTTTAATTGTATGTGATCATAAAAATTACATTTAAAAAATAATTTTATAATTTATCAATTTAAATAATAATGATTTAATATAAATAATTATATTTTAATTTAATTAAAGACTTATATAATAAAATTTAAAAATTTATGTAACAAAAGTTAAGAATTTAAATGATAAAAATTAATATTTTCTCTTTAGTAAAAGGAGTATTTATTATTTTTTTAAATTGTAAGTGATATTTGTCATAAATATTTTAATAAAAAGATAAGTAATATTTTTAAAAATTATAAATTTTTTTTATCGCAAATATTTTAATAAAAATAAATAACATTTTTAAAAATCATATCAAAATATTTACCTTTCTCGCTTCAAATATTCTGGCAACACGCGCCAAAAAGAATGACTTTTGTACAAGTGGATACGGAATATAGATACCTGTCAACATATTTTATGTCATTAGCCTAATTCAGTAAGACGGATCAAAATTTACCGTGACATAACTTAATTGAGATAAGTAAAAAGGTAAGTATTCAAATTGTATTTAAAAAAAAGAAAAAAAAAAAAAAAAAAAAAAAAGAAGGGAAGAAGAAGAAAACAATAATTCCCAATCCAATAATGTACCCAAGGAGCATTTGCGTGAAGTCGTTCTCATGAACTTACCTATCGCTACGGCATGTTTGGGGACTTTACTATTATTAAGAAACCCACAATCCACAGTGATTTTTGGAAGCACTTGCGTTACGTCAACAGCTAGGAAGTGCTTTTGGCTTTTTCTCAATTAACCTTTTCCTTCAAAGCACCCTATTCCATCTAGCCCTTAATAAAAATCATCTTGTTTTGTTTGTGAATCTCATGTGCCCTATATGGACATAATTTTACCACATCATCCATACGTTATTGCCTTGGCTCTTCCCTCACCTTGAATTGGATAACCTTATTCTTTAATTTGGATGCAATACGTGTGTTCATTTGATCCTTATATGTGGTTTTTTGGGTTGTTTGACTTGGTTCACCATAAGAAAAAATAAATAATTGTATGAATAAAATTTCGTTTGCTAATTTAAAAAAAAAAAAACACTAATTTATTTAGCGATTATGTTATTTTATAATTTTTATTTTAATAATTTTAAAAAAGTTATTTGTGAAATTGCCTTTTACTTAACCACTTTGAGTGTTAATTTGTGAGAAACACCTTATTAGATGCTAAATAAAAAATTAATAAGAAATTTTAATTTAATTTTGATAAGTATTTAAAAAAAAATACCAAATGAGTCTGTTAATATTTTTACGTACTACTAAGTACTCATCAAGTATTAATTAGCATTAATCCCAAACAGGCCCTAAGAAAAATTAATAACATTATAAAATTTTATGTTATTATCATATTATTTAAATTTTATTTTAATATTATGTTTGATTTATGATGGGTTTAAAAGAAAATTTATATTTCAATAAATACAAAGAGTTGAATTTTGATAAATACAATTTATTAGAAGATGAGAACAATTTTGTCAAAGATATATTTTTTCTTCTGAATGATTTGTGAGTTGGGTGTGAAGTATAGAGTAGTCTCCATTTGCCCCCGTTCTTAATTATTTTGATGTCATCTATTCATAATTTGAATATATAGCAAGCCACTGTCATTATTAGAAGTTAATTTGCCCCGATCAAATCAACCAAGTCTAAACATTTTGGGTATTATACTTATCATCTTTGTCCTTGTCCTTGTTATTGTTAATGTCAATGTTGTTTTATGCGGTTGACAAGTACATTAATTTTATTATAATTTTAATTTAATTTAATTTTATACTTTGTATGTTTCATGTTATGTTTTATTATAAATTATTATTAGATACATTGTAAAATGATGGTTTGCATAATTGGACATACTTAATCACAGTGAAAGTGATGGTAAAAATAGAACACGGCTAAAATGCATTCAACTATAGCCATAGTTGTTACAATTTTTTCATTATAATTATTGACTTTTATGTCATATTTTTTTTAATTTTTTAATTATAATTTTAAAGTTTTTTTATTTTTTTATAAATTAAATATAAATTAAGAATTATCATAAAAATTTGAGAAATTACAATAAAAAAATTTGAAAAAAAAAAATGTTTATAAACTACCATAACAAACGAGCGAAAGTTCTTATAAAAAATGCATACACATATATTATTGAATTTGGATTGCAATCATTAGCCATCACATGGACTTTCGTCTTCATATATTTATTGCCCCCAAAACGCGTGGGCCACTTATTTCTTCTCTGGGCTAATTATGTTTTACGTGTGCCCCCTTTTGTGCCGAAAAAAAAAAAAAAAAAAATCTTCTAAAATAGATTTATATGTAAAATAATTAAAAATAATTAATTATAACGACAGATAGTAATGATTTGAGAGTAAATTTGTTTTAACTTTAAATGTAAATAATTAAGTTGTATTATTAAATATAAAAAAATAAAAAAAATAATATAGTTTCGTGGATAATAATATGCAAAATAAAAGGAGTTTGATTGACCAACTTTGACTTTCTCTCTAGTTTGAATTCATCTTTTAAATTCAAGGGTTTTAAATGGATAGATTATTCTAATGCTTCCTAATTAATAAATATTTGAAATATAATTTTAATTATTTAATATAAATTTAAGGCATAAATATGGTCATCCAGAGACTAAAATTGTAATTACATATCCAATGACAACATTGAATTTGTTATGGAATAGGCAACACTTACCTATTATAAATAATGTTTTTCTTACAATCATGTGACATGAATGACAGTCAACATTTTTTTGATGCTATGAATTATACACAAACCACGACTAAACCAACTATGCTTGTTGACTAAGGAAAGAGTAATGATAGGACTTCCTATTTTGATAAATCATCATTATGACCATAATACGCAATTATGGGTATAACAACTTTTAATACAATAATATATAGAATTGTTAAGGGAAATTGATCGTAATTGATATATTTTGTGCTCCATTTTTAAAATTAACTAAGACACAAAAATTGTTTCAAACTTAATTAAGGACCTAATTTTTTAACAAATTTATTACTGTAGTGACAATTTTAAAACCAAATTTTTGTACTGTTGATCACTACTCATAAGTCATTCCCAAATCGAAAGTAAAGGACAAAAATTTAAATTTGTGCTTTCTTACTTCACAAAAGACAATTTTATTCTTATCATAGAAGCTAATATTCTTACAAAATTAATCTACTTCAATATTTCAATGATCTTTTAAATATTGATTTCTTTGATTGACCAATATAAATATAAATATGAATGTGCATTTGATTTTTGCTTATTTTGTGAAAATGTGATTGTTGGAAAAGGTAAACGTAGGTGTGTTATTACAGTGTGAATGAATTTTGTACAAGCAAGGGCTGATTAACCATGTTTAGTGGAGGTTGAAGATAAACGCTTTTCTCGAATTCAAAAATGAGCTCATTGAACTCAAAAGTGAGCTCGAGTATTATTGCATATTTTTTTAACTTGAAAGTCATATCGACATTAGTTTCTAGTTGGATGATTTTTTGTTTAAATTTAAAAAATAACTTTCAGGTTCAATTATTATTTACTTTTGATTTCAATTAATTATTAACTATGCTCAAAAGTCACTTTCAAGTTCAAGCATTACATTGATTTAAAGTTGAAATTTATGAAAAAAAGTTAAAAACTTTGTACAATTCATCTATTAGTCATTAATTTAAATTTGATTTTATAATGCAAGAATGACTAATAATCGCATTATTATTATATGATATCGAGATTTATGAAAAAATGGCAGTAAATGGTGGCAAGTTATACGTAAATGGTAGATTTATGAGAAAGGGCAGCATATGAAATAAGCTAACGAAAGTGTAGAGAATAATTTTTTAGGAAGGAGATTGCGATAGATGAATGAGGTAATAGTAATTGCTAGCCTAGGCTTGCCTTATTCCCTTATAGGTGCATCCTCTACATGTGAAGTTAGTGGTTAAATTACTATTAGATATTCTTAAACTTTACATGATCGCTTCTTCGTAGTTTGAATTCAATCAATCTCCTTATGTTTAGCTTCATTATTTTATGTCCTAATAGTACTTTCTTTTAAGGACTTAGCACTTATTTGCAAGCTGCCTTTTTACTTGTTTTTTTTATTAGAAGCTATCGATATTCGTTCAAACAACTA
>JAWDEX010184628.1:0-12894 GCA_035221805.1 Trichilia hirta | reverse complement strand
TCTTCAACGCTTGTTGCCTCCGCAGGGAAAACATCCTCAAACGTTGCCTTTAAAAGAAAACAACAAATAGGTAAATAATCAGTTACTAAATTAAGCGTTTACACAACCACTAAAGGGAAAAAAAATGAAATTACAAATAAAAAAAATTAAAGGCAACAATATAAATCAAAATTTTTTATGCATGATGGTGAAAATCATCATCAAACTAATGCAAGTGTTTATTAAGTTGGTGATTAAAGAAACGGCAGCATGGCTAACTCGAGGGAGAAAGTTAAACATACTTGACATAGATAACAATATTTAACAGAAATCTTTTCACTAAATCAATTTTGTTAAAATTTAATCACATAAGTACCAAATTGAGAGTATGTTAAAAATGAAAACAACTAACAAAATGATTACAAGTTCACAGGAATCACAGCCAGTAAACTTTAGCCTACACCATCAAATAGAGTCCATAAGAAATTTTACCTTCAATTCAAAGGACTTCAAATCCCTAGCAAGCTGTTCTGCATTTATTCCCTCGCGTGCAAGTAGCCTGCAAATGCAATAAAGAATTAAACGTGCAAAATTGTTAATCTTTAATCTACTGATTCCTACAGTTCAACTTCATCCATCCATTTAGTAGACAATAAGTCATAAGAAAATAAAAATAGAAGCAATCTTTTGCCAAATTTATCAGATCACAAACACCAAAAAAGAATCCAATTTTCAAACCCGGCTTTCCCTGATTTGATGACAAACAATCAGCACATTCAAGTGGTAGTACACATGAGAATCACAAGTACCTTGTGGCAGCAATAGAATGAGAAGGAGTCTCAGTTCTTAGGGTTTTGGCCTTGAGCTTCTTTGATAATGCTTCTAACTGATCTAAATTCCTCTGATACAGATAAAATTGTGGACACAAAGTCAAGAAAAGCAAAAATCACATCCAAACAAACACAGAGCTAAAATTGACTCAACTTTTTTTCTTTTAAGCAAGAAAAATCAACACTGGACAGAATAAAGGCTTAAGTTTTTTATGGTTTAAGAAAGAACAGAGACTAACGAAAAACAAATTCCGAAACATAAGTTTCCCATATCTTAGGCCCTCAAGAGTTCAAAAATCATCTCCCAATTGAGTCATGAGTTATTGTACACATCTAGGAGTTCTAGTTGAGGTGAATTTTATTTCTCCTTTCTCCTTCCCCAACAAAATGGACACCACGAATAAAATTCAGGCTACATTCTGAAGTATAGTTTCTTATAATTATTCTGTTTCATTTTTTCCCTAAGTAATGAATAGAGTACAAAGTTTATTTTTGCTGAAATAAACAACTTATGCTTGCTGACAAACAAAATAAGAAAAAATAAAACCAATTCCCCACATTGATTTACTTTTCGTTGAACGAGTTATTCATCTTGGATTGCAACAACTAGCTATATCTAGGGCATTTGATAAACAACTAGAATGCCAAAAGTATTAAAAATAAATAAATAAATAAATTCTAACATTTACATTGGTAGAAGCAGAACCGAAGAGATGATACATAGCGCAAGCCTAATTAACATAATATATTCCTGTTTTGATTTTTTCTTCTTTATTTTCCTACGGTTTCTAGAGAATAAAACAGAGCTTTAAAAACCATATATTTTAATTTCGTTACTTGATTTTACTGGGCCAACAAAAGTAGATAGTGCAAGCTTCTTTATTTTTCTCCGGACTCATTTTTTTGGAAAACAAAAGGAAAATGAGAAAGAAAGAGGACCTGAAGAGGAGGGAACTGGGCAGAAGGAGCGGCCTGTTCAAGAAGCTTCGATGAAGAGTGGAGAAGATCTGTCCAGCTACTCATGTCATGGTCACTCGCCATAGCTTCGATTTCTAAAAGAAAGAGGGAAAGGGCTTTAGATATTAGATTTCAATTTCATATTAAAATTAAACCCCTTCTCCACAAAAACGGTGCAGTTTCAAGATTGGAAAAGCAGCAAATAGCATTCCAGTCCCTGATTATTTACGTTTTAGTAAATAAAGTTATAACTTGTTCATTTGGAACAAATAAACTTCTAATAAATTAATAATATTATGAACATATTTTGTTGTAAATAAATTAATTATGTCACTATTATTGAAATATAAAAAATAAAAGACTCCAATATTATTATCCCTTTGTATTATTGCATCTTTTTATTAGGTTAAGTTAAAAAATATACTAATTATCATTACTTTTTCTTTTGTCATTGATAAATATGCAAATGAGATTAAAAAATGTAATTACCTTCTAAATAATAAATAATTTAATCCACTTATTTTAGTTTCTGATTTAAGAAAAGATTTTGAATTTATTATCAAAATTAACGAGATAATGAGATAGTTCAATGAATGTGTGCGTAAAATTAATTAATATTAATTGTGATTAAAATAAATAATAATTTTTATTAAAAATTAAATGACGTTATTGTACCGCATTTTATTCAAGAACACGCATTCCAGAGTTATCACTGCAAAAATTGAAAATAGACTAATTTTCTGAATGCCCCCTAAATATGGGTACTTATGCAAATAGCCTGTTTTTTATGATATGATTTCCCTGTATTTGTGTTGTTACCTTCTTTGATTTTACTGGATTGGGGCCTTGAATTCTGGCTCATATTGATTTGTCTGCTATTATGTGATGTAAATAGAAAAGAACTAATATCTTGAGGGAAAATGTAAGATGATTTTTGTCTCAATAGAGATAAGCCATAATTTAGTCATCTTCATGTTGAATTCTTTACGAGGATGATCAGAATTCAGTCACAACGTTTTGAAGGAAGGTTTTCTTGAGCTTAATTTCATTCAAGTGCCAACCATCAAGTTCATTATTAGCTTAACTCTAAACCATTAGGATCTATTAACTTAAAAACCATCTAATCCAATGGTGCAAGGAGTTCCTGAATTGGCAACCTCAATATTACCTTTTGACTTTGGATATGAACTTTTTGTGTTAAAGTTTAAATTGAAAGATCCCTGCCCACAAGTTGAATGTGATATCTTACATCAATGTTAGTGTGTTTTTTTCCGGTTGCTCATGTGATGAATTTGTAGCCTGTAACTTGGTTTCGATTGGATGATCTTCCATGGGTTTGTCTTGTCTCATAATGTTTGTGGAATAGAGAAGTAGTACACAACGAAAGAGCAGTGTGTGCTGTTTCTTATTAAAGATTATTTCAATAATTTTTGGACATTAGTTGAAAAGTAACTCTTACTTATGCAGAAAGGCTTAAACAACAACTGAGTGAATTCAATAAACCTTTTCTATAAGGTTGTATATCCTTTTAAGATCGCCAACGGTATCTATATCTCTCATTAACGTCGGTAAATACTTGAGAATTTTTCTTCTGTGACTCGAGCCATGTATCTTGGTTTCTATTACACAAACACAATGTAACATGCTTCTTGTTATTGAAATCGTTATCTTCATTTCATAGTTTTCGATTCCCATCGGGTCCTTTAATCAAATAATCACCTACCTGTCTTGTTGTATTGCAGTTCTTTGGAGTCACAGTTAGAAGATGCACTCAAGGAATATTTAGTAGCCAGAGGGATCGGAGAAAGCCCAACCAACTTTCTTCTCTTCCATCGACATAAAATGTAACAAGATCAATATGTGAACTGGTAGCAAAAAACTGATTTGACTCCTAGTAATATACAGGTTCTGGGTTTAAATTATCCAGTCTTCCTTTGCTTTTTAACACCTCATCATCCTTCATTCTAATTAAAGGGTTGCATCTGAAAGTAAAATCAAATTGAGCTCCAGTTTTAACTATATATGAAAATTCTTGTACATTTTCAATGTTTTATTACAGTGTTCTTAATTGAGACACCTGATCAAAGCTAAAATATCTTTGACTTTTCGAAAGGACTGCTAGAATTATCTAACATTGGTGTTAGCTTTTATTTGGGCAGTCATTGTTGCAATATGCATGTCTGAATTCATTCACTTAACCATATAGTTTTGAGCAGGGTTTTTCTAAATTGGATTCATATATATGGCTTGCTTAAGGTATTGTATTTTATAATTAGAAAATATAAATACAAATTAAAAAAAAAAAATTAGTTTATAATATGAAAAATCTCGTGAGAATTGTAATCAAGAGTTATGTCAACACACATTAATGGTGACAATTGTTTTATATTTATATTTAAAAGTGGGATTTGTTGCAAGACGATGGAAAATAATTCTCGGATCAATGCCGATTATATTTTCATGAATTCAAGCAAATACATTCATGTGTTATCTTAAAGATTCCCTAGCCTTTTTCTTCTTAGATAGGTGTGATCCAATCTTGACTACCTTCTCTGTAATTCTTTCATCTAGAATCGTTTCTTTCAGGGCTTTTGCGGGCTTGACTATTAGTCTCGTACTTTCTTTGACTTTGACCTCTTGCACATGTTCTCCAACAACCTATTTTACTCAGCATCGTCAACCTGTCCTCTTGGTTTTTCATCCAGAGATCGTTTTGGGATGTGATAAGAATTTTTAGCCGAAGTAATAAAATAGGATTTGTTCTCTTTCTAGTTTCCATTGCCTTGATATTTTTGAGGAAAGGTATTCTCAAAATCATGGAATAAGTTATCTTCAAGTCTGAAACTTAATCATAATAGTCTCCTGATAAGGCCTATCTTCTATTGTTACTAGCAGTTGAACTGTTCTCAACGGAAAATACAGGATTTCCCAAATTCGTTTGAGGCAGTATTAACGGATCCGAACCTAAGATCTTCAATTTTCAAAGAATTCAGAGTCTTTGAAAATAATAATTGGAGAATTGCCTACATCGATCAATATACTATTGATTGATATTGATCTAGCTTCTAGCTAGGATCACTATCAAGGCATCATCGATCATGTAGGTAATGCATTCTCATTTTAAACTTATCAGCGAAAATTATTGGAACTAAGGCGATTTTTGGCTTCTTCTCAGCCCGTATGCTCATTACATGTACATTCCAGACCAAATTTCACAAGAAATACTTAGAATTATCTTTCTTACTCTATTTAATCTTTTCGCCAATATGGAGCCTCTCACAATTGCTGTTGTTGTTTTGATTCGGGCCTTCATTTTCTGTATCCCGTAGGTCAAGAGTCTAATTTCTTTCTCGGATTTTGCAATATGCCGTTTTAGGTGATTATTTTTTACGAGCACTTTCACTTGCTCCTTCAAGCCTAAGCAGTCATTTGTCGTACGCCCATGATTCTGATGGAAATCACAGAACTTATTTTTTGAACGCTTAGCTGACTTTGTCTTTAGCTAGCATGGCTCTTTCAACAATGGCCATCGCTTCTTTGTGTTTTCATAGACTTCTAGTAACGGGGCATTCAGTGGAGTAAACCTTCTGTCCGACACCAGAGCTATTATCTTTAATAAATACTCGGTTTGTGACGGCCTTCAAGATTCGTTTTTCCTTCTTCTGTCAGGTAGGGGACATTGAAAATCCTGAAATCTTCTTTGGTCAAAATCAGAATTTCCTCTTTAAGTTTATAATAATGATACTGGGTTGTTCTAAATTGAATTCATATATATGGCTGGCTTAAGGTATAGTATTTTATTATATAAAAAACATAATTTAATGTAATTAGGCCAATTTAATAGAATATAAAATAAGTAATTAGGCCAATTTATTTGATTATTATCTAACTTCATTGTATTTAATTATTTTTCTTAAGTTAACTTCTTTTTACTTACCTGCTAAGATAAGAAAATAATGATACTTGGTAACTTATGATATGTTTGTTAGTATATTCATGATTATATTTTGAGCAGTTCATTATTTTTTTAAAATATAATATATTTTATCTTTGTTTGAATTTAATTGAAATATGGTGATATTAATTTAGTACCTTAAAAAGTCAAATTATTGCATTTCCTTTTAAAGGGATCTAAATAAAAAAAAAAAATTAGTTTATAATATGAAAAATCTCCTAAGAATTGTAATAAGGATTTATGTCAACATACATTAACGATGACAATTGTTTTATAAGTAGAGTTTTGAAAAAAGTATGAAAATAACTATATTTTTTAAGTGTGATTATCAAAATAATCATATCAAAAAGACTTTCACCAAATAAAATAAAAATATATTTTTTTTAATAATAATAACCTTACAAAATTATTAGAAAATATGATTTTATACTATATTTCAAAGTAAGATTTTATACTATATTTCAAAGTATCATTTTAAACTACGTTTAAAAATACTATTTTAAATTATATTTAAAAGTGCAGTTTTGAATTGTATTTGAAAATATCCTTTTAAATTGTGTTAAAAAAATCTGGTGTAAACTGTATTCGAAAGTGCTATTTTAAACTATATTAAAAAATACTGTATTAAACTGTGTTTAAAAGTAAAATTTTATACTATATTCGAAAGTACAGTTTCAAATTATGTTTGAAAGTATCGTTTTAAATTTATATGATTATTTTTTATAAAATTATTATTATTTAAAAAATATATTTTTAGTTTATTTAATTAAAATTCTTCTAATATGATTATTTTAGTAAATATTTTTAAATATATGATCATTTTTGTATATTTTTCTATAATTTTTTAGAATAAAATATTTATATTTATATTTATAAAATAGAATTAGTTTATTTTGATATCGGCCTACAGAGAATATATATTATCAAGGCATGCTATGTATTTATTTTAATTTAAGTCAATAAAATATTTTATTTTTTTTAACATGGCGTTACAGCTTATCGATAACATTAGTATCACCTAAGAAAGAAATCTAATTATTCCTAGTTTATGATTTTAATTCTAACATAGTTTTTAACTGCCCCAAAATTTGATTTTTTGTTTGCTCATCACAATATTTAACAAAAATATTATAATTACATTAAAAGGTAAATTTCTTTTTCCTATTTTTTAAATGAGCATAAGTGGATTAATAAATAAAATCTTTTGGCATGGTTCAAGGGTTTGAAATTTGAATCTTGCCCATACTAGAGTTGGAGAGGGGCAGAGGGCTTTGGTTTGCTTATTGTAAATTGTAATATTGTTAAAAAAAATAAAAATGACTAATTTTTAATGTTCATTATAAAATGAATGAGGTAAAATTTATATAATAAGGGACGTTTAATTAGAAATTTTGATTTAGAAAAAGGTTCAAAAAAGAGTCATCCATACATCCAAACTTAGAGATTCTAGGATTAGACATTAATCCTCTAAAAGCCCTTTTCAAATTATAATCAAAATATTTACTATATATAGATAGATAGACAGTACTCTCTTCCTCTGCACACTCTGTATAGCAGGAACATGCAAAGGAGGAGATAGCTCGCCTTACTAAAAGAAATATTTAAAGTTATAATTTTCCTTATAATTTTCATTTTATGTAACAAAATTATTTGTCTATTATTTAAAATAAAAAAAAAAACAGATCTTATGTTTATGAATGGTCTAGTCTATAAATTTTGGAATGAGGCTCAAAATGACCCCAAGTCTGTAATAGCCCAACCCATGCTTGCTGTGAGTCGTACTAGGCTACACTTTTGTCTATAATGCTTAGGCCATATCCAAATCAATGCATTATAAAATCATTTCCAAATCATTAATTCACTAATTGGGTGACTTTATGTTACAATGTTACTTTCTACCCATATTATAAGATTGAACGATGACCTTAATAATGTCTGTAAATTCACTTTTATAATAAAGGAACATTATTGGAGCATAAAAAAAAAATAAAAATAAAAATGGCGGACAATCATTTTTGCCCTATTTGTCAACTAATGTTGAGGAAGTGGTCTTATATTCATGAACAAAGTTGACAATGCACCTGCACCTACTCTGTCAAATTGCAAAAAAAGTAATCCCACCCCAATAAATTATACAAATATCAGGGTAAATTTAAAATTTAATAATTTTCATAGTGCGATCTTACAATCACTGTAAAAACAAGAAAGGAAAAAGGGATTGTATGCTATGTAAGATAGAGAAAGATTAAAAAAAAAAAAAAGTAAATCTATTTAAGAAAATAAGAAATGTTTAATGCATGATAATATTATGTGTGTGTGTATAAAATACATTATTTATCAAATATTACCTCATCCGTACACAAAAGTAAATTAAAAAAATTCGAATTCTACCCCCACTTCAAATTCTATCCTTTTAAAAATATTTATTATGTATATTTATTTAAATAAAAATTCGTATAAAAAAAAAAATCTTAATCCATTTTGAGATAGTTTCCTTTTGAATAAGTTATTAAAATTTACTTCTTATTTTTGTTGCACTCAAAAATATTTGGTAACGTGATATGGTATAAAGGGGTAAGTTCAAATATACTCTTGAATTTAACATAATTTCCGATTAATTAAGGAATTGATATATTTCTAATCTAAATTTACATAATATTTGAACAACTTTTTATAATGTTTTATTTATTAGAACGGTTAATTACAATTAATTTTACTTAAACAAAAAATTGGTGTATAAAATCTTCAGCCTCTAAGATACGTTATGAAATTATGCTATGATTATATACGATATATCTTTTTACATTTTTTCAACTCGATTGATGATTTCTAACTAATTCTTTTTTGACAATTTTCGATGTTGGGTAAAAGCGTGATTTCGTACTTTTCTTCGTCGGCGTTTCGTCCGCTGATTGCGAGATAAAATTATTCCACGCATTCTTGTACGGACAGTATAACGCCATGTCAGACTCATTCCCCCCTACTTTACCCAGCAGGCTAAAACCCATTTCTCCCTTCAGTTCGACTTGTTAGCGTGAGTCGTAAGAACGATGTCAATTCTCTCTACTGATTGATTGAGCGAGCAGCTTGACTAAATTAAAATGGAGAGGTATTTGAAAGATTTCGACGTTCAACACAAGAATCCATCGGAGGAAGCCTTGAGACGATGGAGATCTGCCGTATCAATTGTCAAGAACCGCCGACGAAGGTTCCGTATGACAGCCGATCTCGACAAGCGTTCAGAGGCAGAGAAGAAAAAACTTAAAATACAGGTTCGCTTTAACTATCTGTTTCCGTTTCTTCGTTTTACTTAAATTTATTTTCTCTTTCATTTTTTTATATTGTGAATTTCTTCGCTTGGCCGCCTATGCTAGAAAAATAGATTTAATAGCCATAACCCGTAGGATTAATTCGAATAGACATTCTTGTTTATTGAAATCTTTTCGCTTAATTTCTTTCATTTACTTGGCAAACAAACGGCAATGTTGGAAAGACAGAAACCAAGATTATTTGCGAAGTTTGTCTCTTGAAAGAGGAACGAATACCTCAAACCACTCAAATTTTACCAGTATAAGTAATTTATTCATTGCTTTTTTTCCTTTTAAAACATAAGTTTTCCATCGGTTTTCTCAGTAAACAAACAGGCTTTTAGAGTTGGTCCATCGGCTTCGCTCTGCTGCTTTAAATTTTCATAAATGCTCCTTGCATTTAAAAGTTTGGAATTGCAGATATTTTATAACTTTTTAGAATGATAATTATTTTTGTAAAAAAATTTGTCATCACTATAATCTTTTAGAATATAATTTACTTTTAAATTATAATATTTATAACTAATACTTTTTATATATAAGAAAACAAAAAATTTATTTACTATTATATAAAATTTTAATTTTATAATTTAAATTCATAAATTATATGTGTATACATAGAGACATACACACAGAGAATATTTGTTATAAATATTTTTATAAGAATAAGTAACATATTAAAAAATTATAAAATATATTTATTATAAATTTTTTATTAAAAAATATTATTTTAAAAGAATAATTAGAGTATTTATCCTTCTGCTTTTAAAAAGACGATTAAAATTCGTAATTTTTCATTGAAATTTGAATCTTATCACCCAGCTGTAGTATTTTTATCTTGACTACGGGTAGTTGCCGGCGGACCTGAACGGGCACGTTCGTTAAGGTATCTTAAAAAGTATGAAATACTAAAATCTGTATAAACCAAACAAGCTTGTCTGAAAAAACATCAGTTTTAATTTTACTTTCAATATGCAATTAAAGCACGTCTATTTGAAATAAGGTTTAAGGGTCAACTTGCTATTACTGTGATTTTGCTCTTCTTTGAAAGAAAGGCTAAATTCTGAAATCAATCCTTAATACGATTTATACAATCTAAATATTTGATATTTATTTTTTAATAAAATATATATTAATTTTAAAGAAAAATAACAAATATCTTTTGTTATTTTTAAAAATATCATTTATCTCCTATTAAAATATTTGTGACAAATATCTTTTAATATTTTATAAGTATTTTTTATAAAAAAAAAAACTTTTAATAAAGACAAAAAATATTAATTATAAATTATAATATATTTTATTTAATTAAAAATTTATACAATAAAAATTAGAGATTTATTTCATAAAAATCGATATTTTTTTTTATTGGAAAAGTATTTACTGATATTTGTCATAAATATTTTAATAAAAAAATAAATGATATTTTAAAAAAATAAAAAAAATATCTATCATAAATATTCTGACAATAAAAAGAGGAGAATTAGTCTTTCCCCTTTAATTTTAATGAATGTCTAAGAATAATTGGTTGCAAAGTAGTGAAAATAAAGCATATCTTTTATGGCACGGCAATATTATTCAATTCAATTTTTGAATTTATCTTCGACTAAGACATTTCCGTTGACATTCATGCTAGCATGCAACACAGGCATGATACAGACATTGATAAATAACAGAGAGCATTGGGAACGTTAGTTAGCCTTGGTAGAGATGGCCAACTTCTGGCTCATTTGGAAAATTTGGGTTCTTGTATTTGCACAGTGTCTGTCGCTTCTCCAATTTTCTTATCCGTAAATATTATTCTTTTGCCACCTAGCACTGACAGATCTCTGCTGCATCTGTTCTTAACCCTTTATATTTGTTATTATTATTGTTTTTCAGTGGTGCCCACCTCGATTTTGAATTATCGTGTCCGATGGAGGTCGTTTTTTATGTTCATCTAACAAAGCAATAATAGAAAGAATAGAATAGAATGACTAGGCGTGGTTCAGACATGTATCTGTTTGTTATGATTGTATTATTATAATTTCGTGGGCACATGCTGGTACATTTTATTAATAAAAATATGTGTGTTCCAACAAGTAACGCTGTATTAGTATTCTGTTTTATTGAAGTTGATAATGGAATCATTTTAGTGGTGGAAGATTTCTTGACGTTTATAAAAGAGAAACGCTAAATTTATGGTTAATAAATTGGAAATATCAAGTTGAATTACTTTTAACAGACAAAATGCATTGAATGGAATCAGAAGATGGTGATTGATGGCTATTGTTTCATGTTAACAATGAACTACAGAAACTATTTTTTTTAATTTAACTTCTCATATAATATTTCTTAAAATAATAGAAACAGGAGTATAATAGGGCAAACATTAGTTACTGCAAGAAGCATTCATGTTACATCGACTCAAGGAATCTTGTTGTTTTATTGCTACTGCAAAAAGAATTCATGTTACATTTTTTTGAGATCCAACAACAGTGTTGATTTGATTAATTGAAGCTATTGCTAGTTTGTTAATATCATTGTGATCTTCCTCATGCACGTGCATTCATAATGGACAAAATGATGGACGCTTTAGCCTTGTGTTTAATACCTTTTGCAGTATACCCAGCAGGCACACATGCAAATGGAGTTATATTACTGCTACTGAGATTTTGTACAAGGATAAGGAATAAAGTACATTGCTATTCTTTTGGATGACGTGAACTATTTTGTACTGAGTAATTTGTCCTAAGAATTCACAGCTTCTTTCATACCTGCATGATTCTTGGATCTTTTGCACGGTTAGGGAAGGATGTCTTATTAACTAATACCTTCATAACTTACTAGCTAGGTGAGAACAATAACCTTTAATCTAAACCTTTTGTCAATCTCACTTGTAAGTTTAGCAATTTATGTTTTAGCTGGTAAATTACATGCCAATTTTTGCTGCATAAAGATGGAGCACTTAAAATTTTAACTGATCGACTTTAGTTACCATCTTATGTAAATGACCGTGCAACTATTTGAATATCCTTTGAAACTAAGGTAAATTAGAATACAACGAAGGCCAGTGTGCCATTGTCCAAATTGCATCAAGGTCCACAGTGGAGTGTGCCATTCCCCACATTGCATCAAGATCCCAGGGGAGGCCATGCATAGCATTTGGTTTAAGAAGTCCCCATCCATATTGCATTGAGTGACTATTAAGTGATTTATATCATTGATCTCAATCTTGTCCTTTTCTTTTTTTCATCTTGTCCAGGAAAAGATACGAGTTGCTCTTTATGTTCAAAAAGCGGCTCTACAGTTTATTGAAGGTATGATATCTTTATAGTTTCGGCTAGGGCTTATCTTAGGACCTCAGATATTGTAATTTCATTCATTCCTGCATTTTCTTACTTAAATTAATTTGTGCTTGTGCAGCTGGTGGTCGAACTGAATACAAGCTCTCTGATGAGGCTAGAGAAGCTGGTTTCGGTATTGCCCCTGATGAACTAGCGTCTATTGTTCATGGCCATGATACTAAAGGCTTGAATGTAATTGGTGGGATTCATGGAATTGCGCATAGAATTTCTGTCTCATTAAATGAAGGTGTTTGTGAAAGTGACATATCTAACAGGCAAAAGATCTATGGCATTAACCGTTATACAGAGAAACCTCCTAAATCATTTTTGATGTTTGTATGGGAAGCCCTGCAAGACTTGACACTAATTATCCTGATGGTTTGTGCTGTGTTCTCTGTAGGTGTAGGACTTGCCACTGAAGGGTGGCCAGAGGGCTTGTATGATGGATTGGGTATCATACTTAGTATATTCTTGGTGGTTATGGTTACTGCAATTAGTGACTACAAGCAGTCCTTGCAATTTAGGGATCTAGATAGAGA